>NW_026508746.1:0-14163 GCF_026875155.1 Cherax quadricarinatus
GTCCCTTCCACTGGCACCTTAAGCTGCCCACTTCCCACTGGCAAATTTAAAGTCCCCTTTGCCCACGGTCCAAATGTGCCCACTGTTCCACGGGCCACCTTAATTGCCCTGCTCAACTGGATTTTAAGCTCCCTACTGCTAAAGGGCCCACCTTAATGCCCCCACGCCCCACTGGCCCCTTAAGTGCCCGGCTGCACTGGCACCTTAAATGCGCCCCGGGCTCCCTTTGGCCCTTTTAAATGCTCCCCCACTCCCTCCACGGGCCCTTTAATGCGCCCATACTCCTGCCCCACCTTAATGCTCCCCACTGCTCCAGGGCCCCACCTTATTCTGTACCTGTTCCTCTGGAACTTTTGGCCCATTTCTCCATGGCACCTTAATGCTGACCACTGCTCCAGTGGCACCTTAATGCTGACACTGCCAGGGGCCCCTTTAATGCTGACCTCTGCCTCTGGCCCCCTTAATCCCATCCCCGGGCTATGCCTCATATTGGGGAGCTTATGCAACAATTGCAACCTTATTGTGATAGTATACACAATTTAAAGCATTTTTTTGTGATTATTTTGAGTTTATTTTTTTTTTTGGGACATGAAATCCCCTTTTTTTTGCCGCATCAATATAGACACCCCCGACTGGTTAAACTGTAGGTGTAGATCGGGCATCAAATTTGATGCAAGTCCGACAATGATTTTTTGTCTAAAAAACATAACACTTTTAAAATGTTAATTAAAACATAAAAATTTTTTTAAAGGGTTTTATTAAAAACCAATGGAAAACAAAAGGCACAAAAACTTGATTTCAATAAATGAAAGACTTTTTTAGTAATTGACATTTTATAAAAAATTGAAAAAAATGTTACAAAAATTTTATCAGGGGAAATTTTAAGCATCTTGTTTTAGGGAATTTCCGGGAAAAACAATTCTTCATTGAATTTGACATAAATTAACCTTGCAAAGGAAAAAGAAAAGGAAAGTATCCTCTTGTTTTTGGGTGTTGAATTTTACAGGAAAAGTCTCTTTGCAAAAATGACGTGTTTTTGTTTCATCAAAATTGTTTATGATACTTTTTCTATGCCGATTGGAATGTGTCAATAAAAAAAAACCCCAAAAGGCCGGGGAAGAAAATTTGGGGAGATTTTGGGTTTGGGATTCATTGTTGACTTTTTTGCTGAATGGAGGGGAAAACCAAAATTCCTTGGGTTCTTGTATTTCTTTTTCAAACCCCACAGTCACCCCCTGTAAAACACCACCCTTTGACAAAACAAGATCAATGACATACCCAAAAGGCCTCATGTACCAATTTTTTGCTTTGGGGGAGCTTGTAGAGATCCCCCTACAATCATTCTTATCGTCCCCCCCTTTGGGGAATTTAATTTTTATCACTGCAGGAAGTCTACATCCACCTTTTTTGATATCCTTGCTGTCCCTCTTTTCTTTGTCACTGGGTTTTATCCCAAATATCATTATCGTAAGTAACAACCTTTACTGTCTTTCAACGTACAGAAAGGACACCATCCACTGAACAGTAATCCATAGCATCCTTTTCCCCTTTGTTTTTTCATGTCATTGAAGAATAAGTGGGGGTTTTCCCCAATTTGCTGCCCCCTTGGAAATTTAAAAACACATATGCGTATAATTGACCCTTTATTGACTACTTTTCCCACACAGGGGCTTTTTCAATCACAAACAAACTGAGTTTGTTTGTGACTTGAAAAAGCCACTGGGGGGCAAAAACGTATCAATAAAGGTCACATTATATGTAGTGTTTATTTTCCATTGTGTCGGTATTTTTACCATTTATTTCCATCTGCTGTCCTTGGTGCCTTGTACCTGCAATTAAATGTAGCATGAGTATTTACTAGAGGAAAAACGGGAAAAGAAGTTATCTGAAAAAGTCACTGTCTTTGTTGGTCCATAGTCTTTCAAGGAAAAATAAAACTTGGGAATTATAAGCATTTCTTTCCCCTCCTTTTTTAGGGTAACATGTGATAATCAGATGTATAAATCCTCATGGGCGGGCCCCGGCAAAAAATTTTAAAAACCCCCATATATCGGGTTGGGTCCTGTATATTCCTGATTTTTTCCTTTTTTCCCTTTATTCCACCATTACCTATCAACTGACTGCTTTGTGTACCGGGAAAAGGTCGGGCATGCTTTTCTTAGCCCTTAAAACCCAATGGTCTTATTTTATAAAACCGTCGGTTTTGCCTTGGTTTTTTAAATTTTTTGAATAGCGTCCTTTTAACTTAAACCTTTTAGATGTACAACAGTTGAAATCGGATGACAGAAGGGGGCAGAATCCTCAAAGAGGCAGGGTCCAACTCATGAAATCGTTTTCAAAAAAATTCCAAAACCCTTTTCATATGGTGTTGAGTTAGTTTAAACATTTTCTGTGTTGCAACAAGTTTGTGTTAAATAAAAGGCTTTCAAACTTTTCTGCAGTAAATAATTCACAAAAATATTTAATGGGTTTCCCTTTTATGGTTGGGACCTCATGCTGTGTCAGGAAAGGGTTTGTAATGTCAAATTTGTTCCCGGGGGATTGTGTTGTTGACGTTTTTCATCAAAACCCCAAAAATGCCATTTTGGAAATGTTTTTTGTCTTTTCTTCATTTTTACATTAAATTACCACTTCTCTTAGCTCTTCATTTTCATATTCACTTGAAGCAAAAAATCTGCCCGTGGCAATAACCTCCAGAATCCGTTCCCCATTTTGTATGTCATCAGTAACCCCGGCAGATGTAAACCTTCTTTTTGAGCCCCTTTATCAAAAACACATTTGTTTTAATGAAAAGAACAGAAAAAACAAAAAGAAAATTTTATAAATTTTCAAGGTAAAAACCTCACAATCAATGAAAATTTTTGATTCAGCATGCAATTTTTAGCTATCAGTGACAAAGACGGTCAATTATGATTGTTTAATCCATGATATTGATACCCTTATTGGCACATTTCTTATCACCATTGTCGGGGGCCCGGGGCCCCAATATTGATACCAAAAACGAAACAAAAAGTAAATGCATTTTTTTTGCTATTTCAATGCTCTGGCAAATCATTCATATCCAAAAAAAGGTTCAAAACTTCAAAAATGCACTGGAAAAAACATTCAAAATTACCCCCTTCTGGAGTGGTGTAATTGGGTGAAATATCAGAGAGTGAGGGTTTAAATGCTGCTCCTTTTAAAAAGTCAACGATGAACACTCAAGAGCTCCCAGCCCAAAAGCAAGGAAAACCAGTGCCCCCTTCAAGCTCTGCCCAGAAGGGTTTTTGATTTGGTGGATTTAGGGGATAAGTCTGTGGGAGCTAGCTTTTTTTGGGCATGATGCCATGAAAAAACCCTGCTTTTTGGGGCCTCAATTTGAGGCACTGCCGTAAAGCGCCCATGCTCCCTTGGCTCTTTAATGCTGCCCCCTGCTCCACTGGCACCTTTTAAAGCTGTCCACTGTCCACTGACCACCCTTAATGCTGCCCCACTGCACCCTACCACCTTAAAGCTGCCCAAAAGCTCCATGCCCTTAATGTTGAGCACTGCTCCACTGGCCCTTAAAAGCTGCCCACGCTCCCCCTGGCAACCTTTTGCTGCCAAATGCCTCTGGCCCCCTTAATGCTGCCCACTGCCACTGGCACCTTAATGCTGCCCAATGCTCCCCTGGCCACCTTTAAAGCGCCCACTGTCCCCTGGGACCTTAATGCTGTCCACTGCTCCAAGGCCATTAAAGCTGTCCACTGCTCATTGCCCCCTTAAAACTGCACATGCTCCACTGGCCAAATCAATGCGCCCCCTGCTCTATTGCCACCTTAATGCTGCCCCCCGCTCCACTCCCTTTAATGCTGCCCACTGCTCCCAAAGGCCCTAAAAAATTGCCCCCTGTCCAATGACACCTTAATGTGTCCATTTGCTCCCCTGGCTACCATAATGCTGCCCACTGCTTCCCCTAACCTCCTTAATGCTGCCCCCTGCTCTAATGGTTACCTTAATCCTGCCCCACTGCTCCACTGGCCACCTTAATCCTGCCAACTGCTACACTGGCACCTTAATGCTACCCACTGCTCAATTGGCAACCTTAGTGCTGCCCACTGCTCCACTAGCCATCTTAATGCTGCCCCACTGCTCCACTTGCCACCTTAATGCTGCCAACTGCTCTACTGGCACCTTACTGCTGCCCACTGCTCCAGTGGCCAATTAATGCTGCCAACTCCTCCACGGGTAACCTTAATGCTGCCCACCACTCCACTGGCACCTTAATTGTGCCCTCTGTTCCGCTGGCACCTTAATTCTGCCCACTGCTGCAGTGGCCACCTTAATGCTGCCAATTGCTCCATTGGCAGCCTTAATACTGCCCACTGCTCCAATAGCCATCTTAATGCTGCCCATTGCTCCACTGGCACGTTAATGCTGCACACTGCTCCACCAGCCACCTCAATGCTGCCCACTACCCCACTGGCCACCTTAATGCTGCCCCCTGCTCCAGTGCCCACGTTAATGCTGCCCACTGCTATGCTAGCCATCTTAATGCTGCCCACTGCTCCAGTGGCCACCTTAATGCTGCCCACTTCTCCAATGGCCACCTTAATGCTGCCTACTGCATCACTGGCCACCTTAATGCTGCCCACTGCTACACTAGCCACCTTAATGGTGCCAACTGCTACACTGGCCATCTTGATGCTGCCCACTGCTAACCTGGCCACCTTAATGCTGCCCACTGCTACACTAGCCATCTTAATGCTGCCCACTGCTCTAGTGGCCACCTTAATGCTGCCCACTGCTGCAATGGCCCCCTTAATGCTGCCCACTGCTTCAGTGACCATCTAAATGCTGCCGCCTGCTCCAGTGCCCACGTTAATGCTGCCCACTGCTATGCTAGCCATCTTAATGTGGTCACTGCTCCAGTGGCCACCTTAATGCTGCCTACTGCTCCAGTGGCCACCTTAATGCTGCCCACTGCTCCAGTGGCCACCTTAATGCAGCCCACTGCTCCAGTGGCCATCTTAATGCTGCCCACGCTCCAGTGGCCATCTTAATGCTGCCCACTGCTCCAGTGGCCATCTTAATGCTGCCCACTGCTCCAGTGTCCATCTTAATGCTGCCCACTGCTCCAGTGGCCATCTTAATGCTGCCCACTGCTCCAGTGGCCATCTTAATGCTGCCCACTGCTCCAGTGTCCATCTTAATGCTGCCCACTGCTCCAGTGGCCACCTTAATGCTGCCCACTGCTCCAGTGGCCACCTTAATGCTGCCCACTGCTCCAGTGTCCATCTTAATGCTGCCCACTGCTCCAGTGTCCATCTTAATGCTGCCCACTGCTCCAGTGTCCATCTTAATGCTGCCCACTGCTCCAGTGGCCACCTTAATGCTGCCCACTGCTCCAGTGGCCACCTTAATGCTGCCCACTGCTCCTGTGTCCATCTTAATGCTGCCCACTGCTCCAGTGGCCACCTTAATGCTGCCCACTGCTCCAGTGGCCACCTTAATGCTGCCCACTGCTCCAGTGGCCACCTTAATGCTGCCCACTGCTCCAGTGGCCACCTTAATGCTGCCCACTGCTCCAGTGTCCATCTTAATGCTGCCCACTGCTCCAGTGTCCATCTTAATGCTGCCCACTGCTCCAGTGGCCACCTTAATGCTGCCCACTGCTCCAGTGGCCACCTTAATGCTGCCCACTGCTCCAGTGGCCACCTTAATGTTGCCCACTGCTCCAGTGGCCACCTTAATGCATGACCTTGATTTTCAAAAACCTCGAAAAATTGTTCAGAATAAAGAAAGCAAGGTACTAGGGACACCGATTTTTCAACACTAAAAGTGTTATCTACATTATGCTGAAAGTACCGCTTCTCCATCTCTCTGTTAAACTCCTCTCTGGCGAATGCACGTTGCTCCCATGATCGTCTCTAGATTAAGTCTGGACATTTCGAGCACCAGTGAAGCTGACTTGCCCTTAGACAAATCCGACTGACCACCTGTTTCCCGAAATTGCTTCTCTGGTTGCTCTGGTGTTAGTCCTCCCATGTTACGAAGGAACCGTAACGGAGGTCGCCGATTAACAGCTCCAGTAAGAGCAGAAACCTCATTTTGGTACGCCAAGTTACTCGCTTCAACCTATAATTTGTTGTGAATACTTTCACGAAGCTGTGCGGTACTAAGGAGTTTGTTGATGCTCATTGCCAATAGAACGAGCACAGCGCTAGAGTCAATTTTGTAGGGGTAGACTCAGACACCAGTTGCCTAACACGTCCTGGTGTGTTAACTCACTATAACAAAACGAAGTCTGCAATTCTCTTAAAACTAAGCAGGATACACACATTAACAAGGCTGACACGCATTACCGAAAGTGACAACAAGGATGACAACCAATACCGATAGCAATACCGATAGCAATACCAGAGACAATGGGGGCTCTGTCCATCTTCTGGACGGAGCCCCCATATTACAAACATAAGTATAGTAATAGCCTCACATATCGTAATGCGATAACCAACAGTGAAATAAGCAAAAGACAATAGAGGATATTTGACTTGTATTTCCTTCATCAAAAATACAAGCTGGTATTTACAATATGTACATTATTTACAATATGTAAAATAAAGTAATAGCAAGCATACAACTAGGTGGTCAAAGACAGAATGCAAGCACCAAACACAGCACCGTGAGCGACCAGCAGCCCAGACAAGTCTGACGAAAGCCATGTCACCGGTGAACCACATTGCTTTACAGCTTTGGCGGGTTTTCTTGTCATGGGCCGATGAACAAGTTAATGATATAATGAAAGAGCTCCTATTCGATCGCTAAATCCTTAGCACCTGGTTCGCTGGTCGGAAGGGATTAGTCACAAGTGGCGTTCCACAAGGATCAGTTTTAGGCCCCCTCTTGTTCATAATTTACATTAATGACCTTGATGAAGGGATTACGAGTGACATGAGTAAATTTGCTGATGATACAAAGATAGGCCGTATAATTCACTCTGAGGAGGATATCAATGAACTCCAGGACGATTTGGACAAATTAATGTCTTGGTCCGAAAAATGGCAGATGAAGTTCAATGTGGATAAGTGTAAGGGTACTTGCCCTTGGTAATGAAAATAACCCTCGAAGCTATAATCTAGGTGAAGTAGAGCTTGATCATACAGAATGTGAAAAAGACTTGGGAGTCATGGTAAGCAGAAATCTAAAGCCAAGACAGGGAGTGCCTTAGTGTGCGCAACAAGGCCAACAGATTACTTGGATTTATCTCAAGAGTATAAGCAACAGAAGTCCAAAAGTTATTTTGCAGCTCTATACATCACTAGTGAGGCCTCATTTAGATTATGCTGCTCAGTTTTGGTCTCCTTACTACAGGATGGATATAGACTCATTAGAGAGCATACAGAGAAGAATGACTAAAATGATTTACTGTGTAAGGAACCTCCCGTATGAAGATAGACTTAAAGCCTTAAATCTCCACTCTCTGGGGAGGCGTAGAAAAGAGAGGAGATATCATTGAAGTGTATAAGTGGATGACGGGCAAAAAACAAGGGAGATATTAATAAAGTACTGAGGGTGGCGAACCAGGTAAGAACCAGAAATAATGGATTTAAGTTGGATAAATTTAGATTTAGAAAGGACATAGGTAAGTACTGGTTTTCTAAAAGAGTTGTAGATGCGTGGAACAGTCTTCCTAGTGGGGTGATAGAGGCTAGGACCTTGTGTAGCTTTAAGAAGAGACTGGACAAATATATGAGTGGGAGGGGCTGGGTTTGATTGGTGTCATTGGGTACGGGAGTTATTTCTTGGGTGGCTTTAGGTAGAGATCGTTTTGATAAGGACCTGCCTCGTATGGGCCAGTAGGCCTTCTGCAGTGTTCCTACATTCTTATGTTCTTATGTTCTTATATGGGCGTCTGACATAACCCGAATAAATTGTAACATACTCGTAGCATGGCACAGTGGGACTTTTAATCTACTGTTTGGGGACCACGAAATTGACTCCTGTGAGGGCGTGCAACAGGGTAACCCCTCTCTCCCATTTTCTTTTCTGTCTGGTCATCAAGGAAGTTACAGAAGTGCTTTCCAGTGAGCTTAATATCTGGTTCTTCGGTGATGGTACTCTGGCTGACACTGCAGAAACTCTCCTAGAGGATATCAGGAAAACAATAAACAGTGGACAAAGGCTGAGCCTGTCTTTAAATCCCTCCAAATACTAATAGACAGATCACTGAGGACATTAGTGTTATTTTCAAGAAACATGAGCCATCAATCCAGCCAATAGCACTCTCCATGGTGGTCCTCTTGAGTCTAGTACTATTGATCTAAATCTATAAATGCAGATATCAGACCTCATGGCGATGGAAGACAGAATTAAAGCCACTGATACACATGATACCTTCTACCTACTCACCAGTTGCCTGTCCCTCCCAAAACTTACCTACCTTTCGAGATGTTCCCCGGCCTTCGGCAGTCCGAAACTCAATGACTTCCTCCTAAAGACCATGCCTAGAGAGTGTACTAAGTCTTTCCCTTGAAAAAGAACAGTGGTTGCAAGCCTCCGAGCCTCGGGGGCTCGGAGGCTCAAATGGTGGCTCAAATGGTGGCTGTCACAGCTTAATATAACGCATCTTCAATTTGCCTGTAGATAATGCCTTGCTCTTGAAGACTCCAAGACTTACACATTCTTTCCTGAGACAAATCAAATCATTTGAAATCTGATTTACTAAATCTCATGTAATTACGTGCACCAGTTATTGATTTTTTAATGCTATGTTATGACAACTCCTTTTTTTAACCTCACCTTTGGTTGGCGGGAGTCAGGGTACAAATAATACTTGCACAGATAAAACACATACCGTTCTTCCTGTTGTTAATTTGTATGTCAGGAAAAAACACGTACCACTGCCTCTAGTTGGGGTATAAGATGATGGAAGTTCTGTTAACTCGAGAAGATAATGCAACTGATGGAGCTCCTGGGCCAAGTAAGTGCAGAGCTGTCAATGCTGGATTCAGTGGTCTGAGTACAAAATATGCATACATACAGGTAACATATATGTGAGTACAAGCGAACGAACGTTAGAACATTTCTCTCTCTCTGATTACTATACTAGTCAGGAGTTTTGCGTAGCGTTGCTTCTTTTATTTCTGAAAAAATCTCGACAACAAAATAGTGGTTGATTACATTCATTTTTGTGGGTGTAAGTTATACGCAGGTTATTAATAAAAGTATGAAAAAACCTGTTACGATTTAATTAAATGCCAAATGCAACTGCAGACCCAGATTTTCAACATTAATTAAAAAATTATCCCTTATTAGCATGGTAATAATATGTTAGTAGTTTTAATGTTATTTTTAATTATAACAGGGAATTGTAAGTTTGTGGAAATTATGATAACTGTCGATGATGATATTTGATAAATATACTTAAGAAGTTACGAGATGATCGATTTGCAAATTTAAAGGTATGAAATTATTATTATTATTATTATTATTATTATTATTATTATTATTATTATTATATTATTATTATTATTATTATATTATTTTGTTATTATTATTATTATTATTATTATTATTATTATTATTATTATTATTATTATTATTATCAGTATTATTATTATTGTTATTATTGTTATTATTATTATTATTATTATTATTATTATTATTATTATTATTATTATTTTTATTATTATTATTATTATTATTATTATTATCAGTATTATTATTATTATTATTATTATTATTATTATTATTATTATTATTATTATTATTATTATTATTATTATTATCAGTATTATTATTATTGTTATTATTATTGTTATTATTATTATTATTATTATTATTATTATTATTATCAGTATTATTATTATTATTATTATTATTATTATTTATTATTATTATTATTATTATTATTATTATTATTATTATTATTATTATTGTAATAAATACTAAATATATATATATATATGTCAGGATGTACTCATTTCCCAGAGTGAACCAGCAGGCCTCCAGGTCCTTTATCGGTGTCAACCTTGAAACTCTCCTAACGTGTATACTATGCAAAGTCTTGGAGAAGATCATCAGGAGGAGAGTGGTGGAGCACCTGGAAAGAAACAAGTGTATAAACGACAACCAGCACGGTTTCAGGGAAGGAAAATACTGTGTCACAAGCCTACTGGAGTTTTATGACAAGGTGACAGAAGTAAGACAAGAAAGGGGTGGATAGACTGCATTTTCTTGCACTGCAAGAAGGCCTTCGACACAGTTCCTCACAAGAGGTTACTGCAAAAAGCTAGAGAATCAGGCAGGACTACGAAGAGACCTGGACAGGCTACAAGCCTGGTCCAGCAACTTGCTCCCTGAATTTAACCCTGCCAAATGAAGATCGGGGAATGGCATAGAAGACCGCAGACAGAGTATAGTCTAGGTGGCCAGAGACTGCAAACCTCACTCAAGGAAAAAGATCTTGGGGTGAGTAAAATACCGAGCACATCTCCTGAGGCGCACATCAGTCAGATAACTGCTGCAGCACACGGGCGTCTGGCAAACCTAAGGATAGCGTTCCGATACCTCAGTAAGGAATCGTTCAAGACTCTGTACACCATACACGTCATGCCCATACTGGAGTATGCAGCACCAATTTTGAATCCACACCTGGTCAAGCACGTCAAGAAATTAGAGAAAGTGCAAAGGTTTGCAACAAGAGTAGTCCCAGAGTTAAGGGGATTGTCCTACGAAGAAAGGTTGAGGGAAATCGGCCTAACGACACTGGAGGACAGGAGGGTCAGGGGAGACATGATAACGACATATAAAACACTGCGCGGAATACACAAGGTGGACAAAGACGGGATGTTCCAGAGATGGGACACAGAAACAAGAGGTCACAATTGGAAGTTGAAGACTCAGATGAATCAAAGGGATGTTAGGAAGTATTTCTTCAGTCATAGAGTAGTCAGGCCGTGAAATAGCCTAGAAAGTGATGTAGTGGAGGCGGAAACCATACATAGTTTTAAGGCGAGGTATGATAAAGCTCATGGAGCAGGGAGAGAGAGAGGACCTAGTAGAAATAAGTGAAGAGGCGGGGCCAGGAGTTATGAATCGACCCCTGCAACCACAAATAGGTGAGTACAAATAGGTGAATACACACACACACACAGGCCACTGAGCCCAAGTACATTAGCCAGTGAAACTGATGAAAGGAAAGCTGCAGTGGAGGAAACCAAATTAAATGAGGGGATACACAGGGATATTCAGTGGGAGAATGAAAGGGTGAGGTCAGTGTTTGTGTATGGGCTCCAGGAAGTCGAAGGGGAAACATATGAAGCAAGAAAACAAGGGGAAAAAAAGCAATTGAAAGCATCATGAAAGCAATAGGAGAAGACGATATGACCCAGCTGGAAAATTTTCGGAGAATAGGGGGGTTTGTAAAAAAAAAACCCCGGCCAGTGAGAAGGTGACCTTCAAGGCAGAAGCGATCGGACCAGGACCCTGCAGGAGGAAAGCACAATTAAGGGACATGACGGCATACAGGAGGGTGTATCTCGACCGCGACAGAACACAAGAAGAAAGAAACTGAGAGAGATGGTACAAAGGCGAAAGGAGGAAAGAGAGGGATGGAGAAGGCAGACAGGAGATCCCAGCCCCAGGAAGAAGATCAAATACAGCTCCCTCACAACTTTCTATAGAAGCCTCCCAACCAGGTCAACCCCAGTGCAACAAACACTCTAAATCAAAACACCCATCCCGCATCCAATGCCCCCACCACTACTTTTACAAACTTCACCCCCACAGCAACAACCATATTTTCCTTACCAGGTCTCCCACTTCCCAACCCCAATTTACTTCCCAGACCACAGTCTTGGAAAAGAAGTTGAAGGTGTGGTATACAATGCAGATGGAATAACAAACAAGTATGAGGAGTGGCACGAAAGAATCAAAGAGAATCCCCAGACTAATAGCACTCACAAAAACAAAACTCACAGAATAATAACAGATTCAATCTTTCCATCCGGATATCAAATCTTCGGGGAAAAACAGAGGGAGGCGAGGGGGAGGAGGAGTTGCATGTCATTAAAAACCAGTGGGGTTTTGAGAAAATGGAAGGAATGGATGGCATTTGGGCGAAAGGGACTACTTAGTAGGAACAATCCGTCTGAGGGACATAAGGTGATAATTCAGTAAAAGTACAACCCACCACAGGAACTGCAGGAGGCCAAGAGAAGAATACGATGAGAGCAACAGAGCAATGATCAACACACTAGCCGAGGTGGCCAGGAGAGCACACATGGGGGGAAACAAAGTTATAGTTATGGGTGATTTTCAATCACAAGGAGATTGACTGGGAAAACCCGGAGCCCCATGGGGGTCCGAAACATGGAAAGCCAAGATGATGGATGTGGTACTGGAGAACCTCATGCATCAAAATGTTAGAGACACTACCAGAGAGAGAGGAGAGGATGAACCAGCAAGGTTGGACCTTGTATTCACCATGAGTAGTTCGGACATCGAGGGTATCATGTTGAAAGGCCCCTGGGAGCTAGTGATCATGTGGTTCTGTGCTTCGACTACATAGTTGAGCTCCAAGTGGAGAGAGTAGCAGGAATAGGCTGAGAAAAACCAAACTACAAAAGGGGGAACTACTCGGGCATGAGGAACTTCCTTCAAGACATTCAGTGGGAGGGAAAACTGACAGGAAAACCAGTAAAAGAAATGATGGATATGTAGCAACAAAATGCAAGGAGGCAGAGGAGAGGTTTGTTCCAAGGGGAAACAGAAATAATGGGAAGAACAGAACGAGTCCTTGGTTCACCCAAAGGGGTGTAGGGGGCAAAAACTAGGTGTACTAGAGAATGGAAAAGGTACAGAAGACAGAGAACTCAGGAAAATAAAGAAATCAGCCGAAGAGCCAAAAAACGAATTTTCCCACAGATAAGAAGGGAGGCTCAGAGACAATATAAAAAATGACATAGCATCAAAAGTAAAGACTGACCCGAAGCTGTTGTACAGCACATCAGGAGGAAAACAACAGTCAAGGACCAGGTAATCAGACTGAGGAAGGGTGATGGGGAATTCACAAGAAACGACCGAGAGGTATGTCAGGAGTCAACACAAGATTTTAAAGAGGTATTTACGTGGAAACCAGTAGGACTCCAAGAAAATCAGAACAGGGGGGCACCCCAGCAATTTGCTGGATGAGGTACATAAAAAACCCAAGGAGGAGGTGAAAAAGCTGCTATGCGAACTTGACACCTCAAAGGCGGTGGGGACCCGACAACATCTCTCCATGGGTCCTTAAAGGGGAGCAGAGATATTGTGTGAGCCATTAACAAAGATCTTCAACACATCATTTGAAATGGGCAACTCCCTGAGGTATGGAAAATGGCAAATGTTAGTCCCAATTTTAAAAAGGGAGACAGACATGAGGCACTAAACTACAGACCTGTATCACTAACGTGTATAGTATGCAGGCATGGAGAAGATCATCAGGAGGGAGTGGTGGGGCACCTGGAAAGAAACAAGTGTATAATTGACAACCAGCACGGTTTCAGGGAATGAAAATCCTGGTCACAAACCTACTAGAGTTTTATGACAAGGTGACAGAAGTAAGACAAGAGTGAGAGGGGTGGATCGAGTGCGTATTTTTGGACTGCAGAAGGCTTTCGACACAGTTCTCACAAGAGGTTACTGCAAAAGCTAGAGGACCAGGGACACATAACAGGAAAGGCACTGCAATGGATCCCGAGAATATCTGACAGGGAGGCAACAACGAGTCATGGGACGCGACGAGGGGTCAGAGTGGGCGCCTGTGACAAGCGGGGTTCCACAGGGGTCAGTCCTAGGACCTGTGCTGTTCTTGGTATACGTGAACGACATAACGGAGGGATAGACTCAGAATGTCCCTTGTTTGCAGACGATGTGAATTAATGAGAAGAATCGAATAGGACGAGGATCAGGCAGGACTACAAAGAGATCTGGACAGGCTACAAGCCTGGTCCCCGCAAACTGACTCCTTTAATTTAACCCTGCCAAATGCAAAGTCATGAAGATTGGGGAAGGGCAAAGAAGACCGCAGACACAATATAATTTAGATGGCCAAAGACTGCAAAACCCCACTCAAGGAAAAAGATTGGGGTGGAATTTAACACCGAGCTTTTTCCCGAGGCGCCATCAATCAGATAAATGCTGCAGAACCCTTCAAATAAA
>NW_026508747.1:0-14791 GCF_026875155.1 Cherax quadricarinatus
TTAAACGGGAGGAGAAGGGGTAATCATCCCTAAACCTTTTGAGTCGATGGGGTCAGTCCATAAATCTTAAATAGAAAACGCATAGGGCTGAGAAGGAGCTTATAAACCGTTGGCAGGAGAGGTGAAGCACATAGTCGGTAACATTTGTTCAATGTTGAAGTAGGTCTCCCAAAAATTAGGCAAGGAAGAATTCCTTTGTAAGACGATAAGCCACTGTGGGCAAAAACGTTTCCTCAATAAAGATCCCCAAGAGTTGCACATGGGGCTAATTTTACCCAAAGTCGGTTCTCTGAACCATTCTCTCAAACCTGCAAACTGCAACTCTGGGAATTAAATTTGGGGAATTTCTTCCTTGCCAATTCTTGGGCACGACCTATTTCCCATTGAACAAATTTAAAAACGACCTTGACTGCTTCACCTCCCCGCCAACGGTTTATAAGCTCCTTCTCAGCACTATGCCGTTTTCCCCCCTATTCAAGATTAAAAATGGAGCCACATCGACTCAAGGTTTTGAGGACTGATTACCTCTTCTCCTCCTTTTCAAGATTCCCCTTTTGTATGGACTGATGAAGCCACTGTGTGGTGAAACTTTTCCTCAAAAAGATCCCCAAGAGTTCACATGTCTAATTAACCATTACCTCTACACAAAAAACTAACATAAAGAACAAAAAAGGGGGAAACGCGGGAGGCCTGTTGGCCCATACTGGGCGGGCCCTTTACAATTCATCCACAAAAAAACATTTGCTCAACCCTTTTTTCAAGCTACCCAAAAAATAACTCTGAGTAAAGCCCACTCAAATCCAACCCCTCCCACTCATGTACTTATCCAACCAAATTTGAAACTCCCCCAAAGTCCCACCCTCAATAACCCAACTAGGTAACGTTCCACCGTCAACTACCCTATTTTCCAAACCAATACTTTCCAAAGTGAGGAAATGGTATGGTTTACCGACAAGATGGGGAAAAAGACACTTATGTACTTTTTCGGGACATTATTAAAGGAAACTTTTTCGCCACGATTGGCTTCTTCATCCAAACAGAAAAAACTAAGAAAAACACATATATATAGGGGGGGAGTCAGTGAGTGATGCGTGGGAAAAGGTGGGGGGAATAGTAGTAAAGGAAACTAAGGAGGGAAGGCTAGAGAGGGACCTGCGCATAAGAACACCGTTCCCAGGATGGGTAATAATCCTCTTGCTTAGAAAATTTTGAAATACTGTAACTACCGGTTTTTTGCTTTATAGTGTTACTGACAGAAATTAGTGCAGCTTCAATGCATTTTTTTCCGTCTTAAGTGCCTTTTTAAAAACAGTTTAGCTTCTTTAAATTTCAGGGTCCAACACGCCTCTATGTGAACACATGTTTTTTTGCGGTATCATTTCTGAAAAGCATTTTTGTGTTCTGCATCCTAATGTCCAATTCTGGCTGTTTCCCCTACATATCCCTTTGTCACACCCCCCACATGGTATAGGTAGATTCCTGCACTTTGCCAGAATCATGTTTTTGGTTTTTGTACATTCCTAAATTTTTAAGAGCGGGTAATTTTTTAGCCGGAAAAATTTCGAAACATTAGGGCAACGTTCTAAACCGGTAAAACGATGTAACTTGGAGGCTTTTCTTAATTTGATGGGTTTTGGTCTTGCTGGGGATCGTGTTGCAGTTCCTGCAGTCACGTAGAATGTAGGGAAAGTGTAGTGAACTAAGGTGGGATTATGTACATTTTTCTTCGAGGAAACGCGAGGGGAAATTCTGGGGGCTCTCAGAAAGAAGCCATAACTCCCCCTCTTTTATTCTGTTCTGGTGAGAGAAAAAGTAGTCATTCTTGAGGTAGGCTTGGGGAAAAAAGGGGGGGGAAAAACGTCGAGAAAAGGAAACGGGTTTTTCCTTCTCCTCTAGAGTAAATTTAAAGTGGGTTCCAGATGTTGATGGTTTGAGGATGCCCTGTCGTCAAGTTTTTTGGGGTAAAATGACCAAAATATCACTACTACCGCTCCAAAGTAACGAACAGGGATGTTTTTGAGACCTTTTTGTTTTCAGGTCCTCCATATAAAATTGGCAAAACTGCATTAAGGGGGGACCCCATCTATGGAGTTTTGTACTTCTTGTCCTCGAACCAAAACATTTAAAACGAACACAAATTTTCGACAAGGCTCACAAATTTTGGCGGGGTACGGGAAACTCTGTATCATTTTAATCCCCCTGCAAAGAAGATCAATGGCTTATCAACTGGGGACTTTGTGAAAAAAGCAGTCACTCAAAACTTGCAAGCTTCTTTATCACCATGTCGAGATCCCTAAATATTTTAAAACCCGTGCTTTAAAGGCCTGACGTTTGAAAACCCAAGCTTTGTTTTCGCCAAAATCCTGCTGACGTGAGGGGGGCGCGGATACCGATGTAATGGGTTCAATGGGAAAAATTTGGGTTTTTCTTTCCATAAATCTATGTTGGGTGGAGGGGGGCGCAAACTTTTTACCTTCTGATTTCCGAATACTCGGGTCTTATGAGAAAAATCTGTTTTTTCCTATGAGCGGGAGGGAAACGTAGTTGGCGTCTTTTCCAAAAAACCTTGTCTTAAATACATCTTACTTTTTAATACCACCCCCTCCCGTCCCTTGATGGGATTATTATTGGGTTTTTTTTAGTCCGGGTTAGGACGAAAAGACTGGCGAAGTTCAAAAGCGCTGAATAAGTCCTTTATCCTTTTTTCCATTTACTAAATCCCCCTTCCCCAATAAACCTACTCCCGCCCCTTAAAATTTTGCTTATTTTCCCTCTTTAATTAAACTAAAACCACCCGAAAGTTTCCTTTTTGCCCTAACTTAAAAGTGTCTTTTCCCTTTCCTATTTTTCTAATCTAAAATTTTTTAATTTAAACCATTACGCGGGTTTTTGGGGAAAACATCCCCAAACCTTAAAAAAATATCCCCTTTAATTAAATCCCAAAAACTTTAAATTTCGATTAGGCCCCCTATTTTGTCTAACTAGGAATGAACTTAAAATCTTCAACTTTTTCAAAAAATTTTTTGCTATTTTAAAATGGAAAAACCCGGGGAAAAATACCGGTTTGTTTAAAAGACAAAAGCAAATTTTAAATTTTTTAGAAAACGTTTCGGTTGGGACCTTTGATACTTCAAACATCAAGGTGAAAACATTATATAAAAAGCGGGATGGGGGACCCGTCCCTTAATGTCTAAAAAAAGATGGGCACTGAAAAAGCCCTGCCCATCAGGCAGCCCTTATAAAACCCTCTGTAGATAGGTTGGGTGCGATAAAATCTTGACCCTGTGTTTTGGTTTTGGCGTTAAGTTCATGAATGCCTGTTTTTGAAAATTTGATTTTCCATGGGGTTTTAGGGGGTGCCGGGTTGTGAGGTTTTCCTGGCACCGTGGCGTTGGGCGGCTTGAAAGATTTTTGTCCCTCTTCCTTATAAACCCCGGAGTTCGGGAGGAACATGAACTTCCTCTCTTTAGGGTTTCCGTGTATAGGGGATAAGACTCGGGGTGTTTTCCCAAACTTTAAAAGAACCCACGGGGATAGTGAGACCCGGGGGTTTTGGGGGCTCTTTCGAAGTATTTTTGATGCTGATTGTTTGGGGGAAAACTTTTAAAGACCATACAATTCCCCAGTATTGGGAAATGAATGGGGTTTTGAACTTTGGGGGTTTTTCCATGGGGGTTTTGGAAATTTTCCTTTAGTCGTTTTCGTTTAAAAAAGGGGGAATGAAAAACAAAGCTGTTTATGTAAGTCTTCTTCTATGAAAAAAAGGGGGCTGAGACAAGGCTCCAAAAAACCAAAAACTCCCTTTATCTTTTTTGGTTTAATAAAATTTAAAAACTTTGGGGGTATTTTTTCTTACACTTTGAAAAAAGTTTGTCCTGGGAGATCGGAAATAAACTTTCAAAAAAAGGAAGTTTGCCACCCCATTTTTTGATTAATTGAAAATTTTTTGAGGTTCAATCAGCTTTTGGGGGGGGCCGGGAATTTAAACCTCATAGAAAACCAAAATATCAAACTTTTTTCCGGAACGTTTTGGGAATGAGGGTGCAATTTCTTTCTAAAGGGGTTTTTCCAAAAGGGGCAAGCCCAAACCACAAACACCAGGGGACCCTTTCCCCCAAATTTCCAACCTGAATGTCAAAAAAACAAAAAAATTTTTCCCCGTTTCACACCCTTTTTTTCCCCCGTTCCACCCCCAAACAACATTCTAGCAGAGGCCCTAAAACCAGACCCCCCTTTTCCCTCTTCGATTTCACAATCAGTAACTTTTGTTAAATTTCAACTTCCAAGTATCAAACCTATTACAAACAATCTTTAGGAAAGGGCACCCCCTGTGGTTCCTTCCCCCAGAAAATAGAGACAGAAATCTTGCAGTCCCCTGAATAGCACGAAATGCCTCTAACAGAGACGATGTAAGGTACGCAGTGTCCTCCACAGAGACTCCACGGGGCTTTTTTGATGAAGGGGGAAATGGGGCACAATCTTTTTCCTCCAGAACCAGACCTCAACCCCGGGACGGTCCCTTGAAGCCCACAATCGCCGTCACCACACTATAAAACCCAAACACGGGGAAACTACAAAATTTCAAAAACACTGGCATCAGATATTTAAACAGCACCAACCCAACAACACAGGATCACATGATTTCATCTCACCCGCCCCTCATAAAGGGCAAGGTTGTTTTGATAAGGACCTCCCTCGCAGGGGCCAGTAGGCCTTCTACAGTGTTCCTCCATTTATTTTCTTATGACATTTCTCGGTCACGGCGTCCACCTCCCTCCGCCTAATAAATGTCTTTCTACCTCGTTGTTAAAGTGATCAAGGTCCCGGGACCAAAACTTTTTTCTAATAAATATGTAAGTGTTTGCTTACCTGTCTTTCTAAACCAATTTAGTCATCCTACGCTTAATTTTTCTAACAATTTATGTCCATTCTGTAAAAAAAAATTGGAGACCGAACTGACTGCAAATCTGGGTGGGGCCTTACTAAGATGTAAAAGCTGCAAAACCTCGGACTGATTTTGCTTAATTTCATATTTTTTCCAGTAATCTATTCCTTTTACGTACACAGGCATTGCGGTCTTTTTTTAAGGTTGCTGCTCACCTAAACCCCCCCTTTTCTGATCAAGAATATTTTTTTAAATCCTCCTGAATTCCATAACATCTACTTTTTGAACAATTATCCTACCTATCTTTGTTCATGGGCAAATTTTGCTCATACACTAGTAATTCCCTCAAGATCATTGTTTTTTTTATTATAAACAACAAGGGGCCCAAGACGATCCCTGTGGAATGCCACTTTTACAGATCCCCACTCGGATTTAACCCCCTTTAGGGACACACTCTTCCTGTCAGGACCAGGACTCGATCCACGAAAGGCATTTTTCCCCCCAATGCCATGAGCTGCCACTTTCTTTAACAGTCTATGGTCAAAACTCATAAAAAAGCCTTACTAAAACTAAGTAAATAATACAAATTCTTATCGGGGTCAACACCTCAAACGTTTTCTAAAGAAATTATTAGAAAGCCCGGCCTCTTTGAATCCATGCTGAGTATCATTATCAAGCTAGTTTTACGAGATGGCTTCTTAAAATCTCAACAAATTGACTCTAGTAATTGCCTGCAATTGAGGTCAGGGTTTTTGGGCGGTAATTTAAAGGGAAAGACTTGTCCCCTTTTTAAAAATAGGATTACTTAGCCATCTTCCCATACAACACTATACCTGTTTTTAAAAGATAAAATTAAAAAAATTTGTTAATGGTTCACAGGTTCCATTTTGCATTCCTTAAGAACCCTTGAAAAAACCCATCAGGGCCCGGCGCTTTTTTGCTTCAGTCTGTCTATTGCTTCACAAACCTTTCACTAGTGCTGTGATGTTTTAAAAAATTTATTTTTTCTACCCACTATAAAAATTTAAATTACTTGAAAATGTTTTGTGCTTCCCCGTGTAAAAATAAGAAAATAATTATTTTAAAACGAGCACATTTCATTTTCTGTCAGTAAGGGATGTTTTTTTAAGGGGGCCTACTTTTCTCTAACTTTTTTTCATAACCTAACAAAACTTTTGGGTTAGTTTTAGAATCCCAGAAATTTAAAATTTTATAGTCCCCCCTTTTTGCTTTTTTTTATCCCCCCTTTTTTAAAGTCCCCCTTTAAAATCAATATCTGATTCATAAATACCCTCACCTCTTTTGATACGCCTATAAATTTCTTTCTTATCCCCCGTAGATATTTGAACCATTATTCACCCTTTTTGGGGCATTTCTATTTGATCTAATTACTTTATATGGGGTAACGTTTTTTGAGCACTGTAAGTTTCAAAAACTGCAATTGATAGCTCTCTTTGTTACCCCATCAACAGATGATAGGGGTTCCTAAGCCCCCTCGTAACTGTTAAGCAAAAACTGGGACTGTTTTCTGAGTTATGCTATATCGATTCCTTCATGCAAATGTCTTTTATTTTTGGTCTCTTGCACCCAGTTCCTCTAAATTCTAAATTAAAAGGATTCATTGTTTTCCATAAAATAAGTCAACAGGTTATTCCCCTTTGGTTCTGTCACAAACTGCTTCAAAAAACGCCTGAACACTTCTAAAAGTCGTATGATTCTAAATTCCAGTCAAGAAATTCCAATCAATAGACTCAAGTTGTCCCTAATTACTACATTATGTCCTTGTGGGCCTTTTAATTTCCTCCCCTAGTAGTCCCCTTTTCCCCACTAAGTTTTAGGGACGGGAAACACTTCAAAATCAGTTTTTCATCCCCCCTGAAAATTCTATCCAAACAGACTCTGTATTTTTACTTCAGACTTAATACCCCTTTTTATGCCATTCAAGCGATCCGGGCTACAATGCCACCCTACCCCCCCCCCCGATACTTCATCTACTTGGAACAATTAAAACCCTGAATAACATTCCGGGGGCATGCCCGACTTTTTGAATTAAACCACGTCCATTAAGGGAAATACAAATGTTACCTGCACACAACTAAACTCAAATCGCCATCTTATTCCTACCTCGGCAATTGCATAAGAAAATTGAAAGACGTCCTTTCTCTTTACCCTTCCTGCCATTTTTTTTTTTCACAAACCTGTTTCTGTCCTTATCACCCAAAGTCCTGGCTTTCAAAATCTACCTCTTCTCTTATTACTAGTTCCCCTAGAACTCGTAAATTTCACACGGGACTTCACTGTTTTCCCCGCCAAAACCCCTACCACTAACTATTCCTAGTTTTTTTTAAAATCCTAACAGCTCCCTCCATTTCAGTTGCCAGTGCACCCCCAGACCTAGATAAGTGAACCCCATCCCTGGCATAAAGGCCCAGTTGTCAAGAAAAGTTACTGCATTTTCCTTTCAGCATTTGTCCAGCCAGCAAAATTACACCAATTGCCCGGACAACCATTCGTTTCCAACCCCCTCTCCTTGGCAAAATACCACTATGACAGGGGTTCCACCCTTACTCCTAATTTTTTCTATTTCTGACCTATACCCGCTAATAGGTCTTTACTCCCACTCGCCAAAATCGTGCCTCCACAGAGACAAAAAAGGATTGCTCCCAAATTTCCTCTATGATATCCAACGGGTAACAAATCCTCCATCCCAGCCCAGGAAAAACAAACTGTCTCCTACTCCTGTCCTTCAAACAGAATGCCCCATCCAATACCTAAATTTGGCTACCCCCCAAAAACAACAAAAACAATATTCTTTCCTTCCTTATGTCTTCGTGTACTTCCCATAGTCGACTCACATTCGTCGGGTCACAGAAGTATTAGATTTTTCCACAACAGTTTTCACGGCATCTTTCCTTTTTCGTTTTTTACCTTTCCATTCGTCCTCTTTTCCAAATTTGTTTTCCCCGCGTCCACCACTGACCTTTCCCTTTCTTGACATGAGGACCAAAAAAGGAATCTTCTTTTTTTTCCTCGTCATCCCGAATCCTACTTCGCCATCCTCAATCTTCCTTAAACTGTTTGGGAAAGTTGCTCGATGGGGGCATCTTTTCTTCAATTCGTAGAGACGCGCAAACAGGTCTCACAGACTAATACACTCACCACGGGGCAAAAGCCCCAAAAACCCCTTAAAAAAAAAAAAAAAAAAATTAAAAAAACCCAAAAAAAAAAAAATTTCAAAAAGAAAAAAAAACTTTGCCCTTTTTTGAAGGGGGCCAATAAACCCCTTATGAAAGAATTGGACAAAAAACTAAATTTTAAAATAAAAAAAAAATTCATTAAATAAAATACCCTTTGTTACATGGTAAGGGGCCGAGTTTTTAGGAAAAACCCCCTTTTGAAAGGATAAGTGGCAAAAAATTGTTTTAGGGGCCCATTCCAAATAAGATTAAAAAAAAAACTTAACTGAAACATTTTTTGAGCAAAACGGGTTTTAATTTTTCACCCAGTGCCTGGTGAAAGAAACGTGGCCAATTAAAGTGAAAAGGGAGCCCCCTACCAAAAGGGTTTTGAAAAAAGAGGGAAAAAAAGAAAAAAAAGGGGTGGGGGAATGGGTTTTTTACAAACTTAATTTTCCCAAAAAACCCCTGGGAAACTAAGAGAAACTGTTTTAAAAATCTAGCTCTAAAGAAGGACGTTTCGCCTTAAAATTTCCCCTTGATTCCAGTTTTAAAAAGAAAGTCCCCCCAACACTTTAAACACCAAGGAAAACAAACCCAAAATGGGGGGGGTCCGAGGGGGTTTGAAAAAACTCACCTTCAAAACAATTTAAAAGGGAAGCATTAAAATTGAACAAGAAAATCCCCCAAAAAAAGTGAAAGCCATAATTTAAAACGCTCGTTTTTCAACGGGGCTCGGGGGTTCGGGGAAATTGGAAAAAAAATTTGAAGTGCATTTTAAATGGGGGAAAACAACAATTTAAAACAATTTTAGGACAGAAAAAAGAGAACAAAAGGGGGGGACCCATTTCAAAAAAAAATGGGGTGAAGTTAAGAAATAGCGTGACCCTCCCCAAAATTTAGGTTAAAAATCACCAAGCTCCTAAAAAAAAAAAACGAAAGAAAGGTCACAAAAAAGGGGGGGGGGGAAAAAAGGGAAATCCAAAAAAAGCTCGTTTTCCCAAAATGCAAAGTTGGGTAGGTTCGGATATGTAAAAAAGTAAGAAGAAAATTTTTAAAGTGATCACTGCCTCATCGGGAGGGAAAAGGAATTTTTTAGTTTTTATAAACATTAAATCATTTTAAAAATTTTTAAACAAAATGGGTACACCATCATTTTAAAACATAAGAAAAAGTTAAATTTTCAAAACTAGACGGTTTGTTGATCAAAAGTTTTTTAGGTTTTTTCCCCCCCCAAGCGGCCCGTTTTGAGAAGTTCCACTTTCCTTAAATTGAAGATTCCGAAAGGGGAGAACCCTTTTTTCTTTTCCCCCCCCAGCAAAAGGGCCTTCAGTTTTTCGCGATTAGAAACAAAGTCCTTTTTAGTTACTTTTAAAAGGCTGCTTAAAATTCTAGCAGATTTTTTTTCTTTGGCGGGAAAAAACATGGGCACCCTCGGGGGAGGAAAAGATTTTCATTTCCCCCATTAAAATTTAATTAATCTTCTCTTGTTTTAAAACTTAATTAAAAATCCCCTTAGGCCCCCATTAAACCTACGAAGTTTTTTCCCCCCAAAAGGGTTGGGCATTTTTCTATTGGCAAAAAGTCGTTCTTTTAAAATAAATGTCTTTTTCCCCCCCAACCAAAAGGGCCCAATCTGGGTTAGCCCAAAACCCATAGCTGTCCCCCTCTTCTGTTGTAACCCCCGTCAAAATTTTTTAAAGTTGGTAAGGGGGGGCACCTTTTTTTTCCCTTTTTTCCCTTGGCTAGTCTTTCAATGTTTTTGATTCCTTTTCCCCCCCCGTTTTTTCTCCCCCTGTTGGGGGATTAGGGGGAAAATTGTGTTTGGGGAAATCCACATCTTGGGCTCTTGGTTCTTCCCCCTTCCCCTCTGAGGGAATTTGTTCCCAGTTTCCAGGGATAAAGGGATAGATTTCTTTTTCCTCGGGTGTGGGGGCCCCCCCCCCCCAAATTTTGGGGGGTCTTTGGGGGAAAAACTTTGGGGTTTTATGAAAGTTTAGTGAATCTGTTCCCGTTAGATGCCCCCCCCCATTTTTAGGGGAGGCCCCGGTCCGGGCTTTTATGTAATAAAGTTCTTTGGTTTCCCCCACCCTCCATTTTTAATGTTGCCCTTTTTCTTAGCAAAAGAAATTCCATTATCTGATAAAATAAGTTGCTTCCTTACCCAAGCTGGGCCTTTTTTTTCGAGATTGGGCGATGTTTTGCTGGAAACCCCCTTATGCTTTTTTTCTTTTTTCCTTGTTCCCCGTATTTCCCCCCCGTTTTAACTTTAATAAAGTGTCGTTTAAGGTTTGGGCCAAACTTTATTTTTAATTTCGCGGCCGGTATTCTAAATTCCCCATTGTTCCCCGGTCCCGAATTTTTAACTCTTTTCATTTGAAATCCACCCGGTTCTGTCCTCCCCGGGGGGGTGGGGGAAAGGTTTCGATGTCCTTTTGCCCCCCCCCCCCAAGTTTTTCCCCCTGGTTTCTAAACCATCTTTTCGTCTTTAAAAAATTTTCCTGTTGTAATAAGGTTTGAAAGGTTTCCTGTTATTCATGTTAGGTTTATCATTTGCGTTCTTGTTATTGTTGGTTTGAACGTTGTTGGCATTGTCATTCGTGGTTGTCGGGTTTTCGTTGCTGGTTTTATTTTCATTGTTCGGTTTTCTTTGCTTGCCATGTCTTCTGTTCCTTCTGGGTTTCGTTGTTCTCGTGGTTGTGTTCTTACTCTCCAACTGGGCTACCTTGTCTGCTATGACCTTGAGGAACCTCGCTATTGATTGCAGGTCCGATGGTTCCAGTTCCGTATCTCCAACTAGTGGGGCCGGCACCGGTTCCCGGGTAGGGCCGGGTTCGGTAGTGTCCGTTGGTGGCTCCGTCGGTTTTACTGTTCATTTGTTCAGGGCCAGGTTCTTCCTCATTGTCCACATCTAGTACCTGCTGCCAGAGTTGTACCAGAGAATCCATGGGATCCTCATGGTGTTCTTTACTCTTTTTATGGTTGGGAAACTCGATGGGAGAGGCATTTTCAACAGGTCTGCATCTCGGTTGTCTGTTGAAGCTTACAGCCAGGGTTACGATGTCCCTGGCTGTGGCTTCACCAAACTCCCTTACGATGAAAGTTTTGATGACCTTTATCTTCTCACAGATCTGTTCTAGAGTGACTGATAACCCTAGTGCTTGAATTGCTGCTAGTGATTTGTAGAGGTTTTTGCGTTTCGGTTTCCATTGTTTTAACTAACAAGTGAGGGTACGGACAGTGTTCCGACAGGGAGAAAACCCGGAGGGGCCTTTGTCCCATGTCCGGCAGGTACCCTGCTTGGTTGCAGTCCTGCAGGTATCTTAGTTTGGAGTAGACGAAGTCGAACTCACCATAGAGCTGGCGGAGAACTGCCGTGGCCTTGTTCTCCCTCCTGTTCAGAATCCTAGAGGGACGGTGAGCAGGGTCCGTCTGTGGTAGTGGGTCCGTTATCTTCTCGAGGGCAGTAACCCCATCCAAGTCCACGCATCGGAAGGGTAGGTCCTTGAGAATCCCGTCGTTAAGGTCCAGGCCCTCCATGGAAGCGCAGGCTCCCTTGAAGTATCGACGTGGCTCCAGAATGGCTTTCTTTCCTGTCCATTGTTGCATCGTGGTTCCGTCGTCCTTCTCTTGTACTGGGTCACGTAGGATGTTGATGGGCGGAAAGACTTTCTCACTGTCTACCATCCCTTGGACACCCTGTCCGTTTCTGTACCCTGAAAAGGAAGAAGATAGCCCGAATTTTTCCACAGTACTCTGGAAAGGTTGGTCCGGCAGGTTCCTTTCGACTACTATGATCGTCGGTTCTGTTATGTCACTGGTCGCTGGTTCAATTACTTCCTTAATGATCATGGTGTCATTCTGTCTAGTCCGCTGTGGTTTAGGCTGCATTTTGTTATTTCTGTCTCCTGCTGTAGGATCTCGGTCTTCCGAGCTCTAGTAATCATTTGTAGTTCGTCTGCGTAGTTATTTACAGTGTTCGTCTTCAGTAATATCATTCAGTAGTGTATTGAAGGTGAATGAGAGGTCGCTGTGTAGTTTCAAACTAGAGCGATACCAACAATAGAGTTCTTCCTCGGGGACCATTCTACAATGATCTCTACGAGATCAGAGCCCGTAAATGGCGTAACACTTAGACTCGTTCACATATTCTTATTTTCCTAGAGTTTCTCATCTGCCCTTGCAAAGGGCTTCCAAAATTCCTAGTAACTTCTGGGGGAGGTGTAGGGTGACTTAAAGCCAGATTCTCTACTAGACCCTTCCTGGACCAGTGAAAGGTATAAACTGAACAAGGTAAGGCTTTACCAGCTAACCTTGACTCTGCTAGAGTAGGGTTGAGTAGCTCATATTGTCTGCTGGTGCTTAACCATGCCGCACCAACAGTTTAGAATATTTAAACGTCCTACCCATGTACAAAGCTAAAGAATTTATGGCCAGATAATATTATAGAATCGAGTAAATTTATTTTAGCCATTAATGGAAATGCTCCTAAAATACTCTTAAAATGAGCAAAGGGCACAGCAATACGGTATACCAACGGGCACAAGAAGCGTATTCTAGTTAAATGATTCATCAGAAAAGGGATCAGAAGACTGCAACAGCACATAGCCCGAAACGTGACTAATAACAGCTGAACGAATTTTAGGCTCTTGTAACCCGACACATACTGGGGGAAACTTGGAGAGCAACACCTGGAGCTCTCCTCGATTACCCTTGAGGCCACGAATATTCTGTTGTAAATAATTCATTATTCACTAAGACAGGTATGCCAACAATAAGCGATAAAATCTGAGCTAGTAGAATCAGTGAAATCAATGTGTGGAGGCAATGGAAAGCGTGTAAGCAAGGAGGAATCGAAATGCTCTAAAGAAAAAGATTGGTGTGAGAGTTGTGAAAAATAAGAAGGGGTAGAAGGAGGCTACCAGTGTCCATCGAAGGTTTCGTCTCTGCAATGTGGTTAGAGATAGCATCAAATGTCTCAGTGGACAAGGAAGATGCCGGTACCATTACTTCAGAGACAGGCAAGGGAGACCATGGAGGAAACCAAAGAGGTTTGAGAGCGGAGGAGAATATGAACCTGGAGAGATGCGCAGGTGGGGACAGAAGAGTCCTGCAGTGGAATAGGAGAGGAAGTCTGAAAGATGATGGGAAGAAGTCTGGGGGGGGGAACAGAAGAGGGGACCACATGAGGGGGGTGAACCTCGACCTTATTACGGACATACGTAATGATGCCCTATTGACCTGGTCGTAATGGGACTTGGAGCGAAAACAAACACAGCAGTAAACTTATATTTCAAAATCTTGTACATAGTGTACATAAGTGTACCACACGGTAATAAAGGCAAAGACAAAAGCCTGAGAGAGAACCATGAGCAACCAGCGGCTATGCGAGTCTCCTGGATGGAAGGACTGAAAATCTGAGTTTCTGTCATACCTCTTTCATAATATTTTGACCTGTGTTTAGTTAGCCTTAGCCAACTGACATGCCACCTGCAATCTTGAAGGGTTGTAGTGTGTTATACAGGCGTCTTCTCCCATCCATCCTTCCTTGAGCACCCCAAGAGGACCTTGTATGTTGTGCCCAAAGATCGGTTCAAACGGACTGTACCCTGTGGACTCCTGCACAGTTTCTCATTACGAACAGCAACAAAGGAAGTGATTCATCCCAGTCTGTAGGAAAATGCATGCTATAAGTTCTCAGCATGGTTTTTAATGTTTGATGAAATTTTTCCAAGACACCTTAGGACTGAGGATGATAGGTAGTGGATAATTTATGAATTATTCCTAGCCAAGTTAATGCTTCCCTCAACTCTTTGGCAGTAAAATTAGTACCTTGGTAACTGAATAGACTTAGGAATGCTAAAGCAGGAGATAAATTTAGTTAGGGCTTTAAGAATGGCTTTGGTGTTTATACTGCACATTGGGATAGCTTCTGGATACCTAGTAACTTCGTCTGTAATCGTGAATAAGTACTGGTTCCCAGACTTGGACTTAAGTAATGGACCTACACAATCTATATTTATCTCGGCAAAATATTCATGTGCAGGTATGGGATGGAGAGGTGCAGGTTTAATGAGGTGCCCAGGTTTCCCTACTTGGTGACATTTTCTACAAAAGATGTTATTCTTCACATCCTGCCTCAGCTTTGTCTAATAGAATTCTTTTAATATTCTAAACAAGGTTTTGGTAATACCTAAGTGTCCACCTATATTTAATATTTGTGATGGAAACTTTTTAGGAACAACCAGTCTGTCTTTTTCCTTTCCTCTACCACCTCACCAGTCTCAATGTAGATTAAGAAGTTGTTTTCAATTTTATATTTGACATGGCTGCCTGAAAAGCAAAATTCAAGGAAGAGTCTTTCCGCTGTTATTTTCGAAAGGACAGTCCCTCAGGCATGGAGACAGAGATATGTGACAATCCTGCAGAACTGGAATAGGAAGGCTTGATCTGGGTCTTTTCACTAAATTTATGAGGCTCTGACTAGTTTTCCTCGTAAAACAAATTGGCTAGTCCAAGATCAGAGTCGTTCATGGGTGGGCCAGCATTCTCATCAGAATGGAAATATAAACACACATACAGTATAATGTGATCCCTTATTGACAACGTTTCGCCGACTGTGGACTTTTTCAAGTCTCAAACAGATCTGTCTGAGGTGGAAGGTACGCGAGTATTTATAGTCAGGTTCAGAATGCTGTGGTCAGGTGGAGAATGCGGCATCTGATGTACC
>NW_026508748.1:0-10961 GCF_026875155.1 Cherax quadricarinatus
GCGTTGATTTTGAGGAGTCGGCGGCGTTGAGTAGAGGGGTCTGGCGTGCATTGAGTAAGGAGTCGGCGGCGTTGATGTAGGGAGTCTGGGTGCGTTGAGAGGAGTCTGGGGAGCGTTGTGTGAGGGGTCTGGGGAGCGTTGATGTAGAGGGGTCTGGCGTGGTTATGTAGAGGATCGGCGAGCGTTTGGAGTAGAAGATCGGCGAAGCGTTGAGGGGAGAGGGCGAGCGTTGATGTAGAGGGAAACCCGGCGAGCGTTGATGTAGAGGAGTCGCGAGCGTTGATGTAGAGGATCTGGCGTGTTGAGGGAGAGATCTGGCGAGCGTTGAGGTAAGGGGGTCCCGGCGAGCGTTGATGTAGAGGAATCTGGCGGTTTGAAGTAGAGGAGTCTGGCGAGCGTTGATGTAAGGGATCTGGCAGCGTTGAGGTAGAGGAGTCGGCGAGCGTTGATGTAGGATCCGGGTTGTTTGAGGAGCTGGCGAGCGTTGATGTAGAGGTCTGGCGGCGTTGATGAAGGAGTCTGGCCGTGTGTTTAGGTAGAGGAGTCGGCAGCGTTATTAGAGGAGTCGCGACGTTGAAGAAAAGGGCTGGCGAGGGGTTGATGTAGAGGAGTCCCTGGCCGTGTGTTGGGTAGAGGGTTGGCAGCGTTGAGGTAGAGGAGTCCTGGCGAGCGTTGAGTAGAGGATTTTGGCGTGTTGAGGTAAGAAAGGGGTCTGGCGAGCGTTTATGTAAGGGGTCTGGCGAGCGTTGATGTAAGGAGTCTGGCGAGCTTGATGTAGAGGGGTCTGGCGTGTGTTGAGTAGAGGAGTCCGGCGTGCGTTGATGTAAGGAGTCCTGGCGAGCGTTATGTAGAGGAGCTCGGTTAGGTAGAAGTGGGAGCGTGAGTAGGATCTGGCGAGGGGTTGAGTAGAGAGTCCTGGCGAGCGTTGATTGTAGAGGATCTGGCGAGCGTTGAGGTAAGGGAAACTGGCGTGTTGAGGGTAAAAGGAGTCTGCTGGTGAAAGGGGAAGGAAGTCTGGCGAGCGTTGATGTAGAGGAGTCCGGCGTGTGTTGAGGTAGGGAGTCTGGGTTGTTGAGGTAGAGGAGTCCTGGCGGAGCGTTAGTAGAGGAGTGGCGTGTGTTGATTAGAGGAGGCTGGGGAGCGTTGATGTAAGGAGTCCTGGCACGTTGAGGTAAGGATCTGGCGAGCGTTTTGTAGAGATTCTGGCGACGTGATGTAGAGGAGTCTGGCCCAGCGTTGATGTAGGGATCTGGGCGTGTGTTAGGTAAGGGGGTCGTCGAGCGTTTGAGGTAGAGGGGTCCTGGGGAGCGTTGATGTAGAGGATCTGGCGTGTGTTGAGTAGAGAGCTGGCGAGCGTTGAGTTTAAAGGAGTCCCGGCGAGCGTTGGGAAAGTAGAGGAGTCCTGGCGAGCGGTTTGGATGTAGAGGAGTCTGGCGGTGTTGGGTAGAGGAGTCTGGGGGTCGTTATGAGAGGATCCCGGCGAGCGTTTTATGTAAGGAGTCTGCGGGTTTGGGGAAAGGTCGAGCGTTTAGGAGGAATCTTGGGGAGCGTTATGAGAGGAGTCTGGCGAGCGTTGATGTAGAGAGTCCTGGCGAGCGTTGAGTAGAGGAGTCTGGCGTGTGTTGAGTAGAGGAGTCCCGCGGTTGAGTAGGGAGTCGCGAGTTTTTAGAGATCTGGTGTGGGAGGTGAGCAGGGGTGTGTTGAAAAGGGAGAGGAATCTGGCGACGTTGATTAGAGGAGTCTGGCGGTTTGAAAGTAAGGAATTCCGGCGAGCGTTGATGTAGAGGAGTCTGCGAGTTGGGGGAGTCTGAGTTAGGAGAGATCTGGCGTTTGTGTAGGAGTCTGGCGAGCGTTGATGTAGAGGAGTCTGGCGGGGGTTTTTTAGAGGAGTCTGGCGAGCGTTGTGTAAGAGGAGGGCCCGGCGAGCGTTGATGTAGAGGGTCGGCGTGCATTGATGTAAGGAGTCTGGCGAGCGTTGAGTAGAGGATCTGGCGGGTTGTTTGAAGGAGTCACTGGTGAGGTCTGAGGTTGAGTAGAGATGGCGAGCGTTTTAGGTAGAGGAGTCTGGCGTGCATTGAGTAAGGATCTGGCGTTGATGTAGAGGAGTCGGGGCCCTAAGGGAAATCTGCGAAGCGAAGGTATGTAGAGGGGTCCTGGCGAGCGTTGAGTTTTGAGGAGTCTGGCGAGGTTGAGTAAGGAGTCCTGGCGAGCGTTGAGGTAGAGGAGTCTGGCGAGCGTTTTAGTAGAGGAGTCTGGCGACGGATAGAGGGGTCTGGCGTGTGTTGAGTAAGGAGTCTGGCGTGTTTTGAGGAAAAGGAGTCTGGCGAGCGTTGAGGTAGAGGAGTCTGGCGAGCGTGATGAGGATTGGAGTTTTATGTAGAGGAGCCTGGCCCTGTGTTGAGGTAGAGGAGTCCGGCGGAGCGTTTTATGTAGAGGGAGTCTGGCGGCGTTGAGTAAAGGGGTCTGGCAGCGGGTTTATGTAAGGGGTCTGGCTGCGTTGAGTAGAGGAGTCGGGGAGCGTTGATGTAAAAGGAGTCTGGCGAGCGTTTTATGTAGAGGGGTCCCGCGGCGTTGAGTAGAGGGTCTGGCGGCGTTGAAGGTAGAAGTCTGGCGAGCGTTGATGTAGAGGAGTCTGGCGAGCGTTGATGTTAGGATCTGGCGAGCGTTTTATGTTAGAGGAGTCCTGGCGTGCGTTGAGGTAGAGGAGTCTGGCGGTGTTGAGTAGAGGAGGATCCCGGCGAGCGTTGATGGGGAGGAGTCTGGGGTTTTGTATAGGAGTCTTGGATTGAGTAGAGGAGTCTGGCCGTTTGATGTAGAGAGTCTGGCGAGCGTTGATGTAGAGGAGTTCTGGCGAGCGTTGATGGAGGAGTCCCGGCGAGCGTTGAGGTAGGATCGGCAGAGTTAGAGGTAGAGATCCTGGCGTGATTGATGTAGAGGATCGGCGAGCTTGATTTAGAGGAGTCTGCGGCTGTTGTAAGAGTCGGCGAGCGTTGATGTAGAGGAGTCGCGACGTTAGTAGAGAGCTGGCGGCGGTATGGGAAGATCTGGCGGGGTTGAAAAGGGTCTGGCGAGCGTTTTGAGGTAGAGGAGTCGCGGGTTGAGAGTAGAGGAGTCTGCGTGGTTTAGGTAGGGAGTCTGGGGGAGCGTTGAGGGAAGCGTGAGTAAGGATCTGGGTGCTTTGATGTAGAGGAGTCTGCGACGTTGAGTAAGGAGTCTGGCGACGTTGAGTAGAGGAAATCTGGCGAGCGTTGAAGGGAGAGGTAGCTTCGTTGTTGAGTAGAGTCGGCGACTTTAAAGGATCCTGGCGAGCGTTGATGAGAGGAGTCTGGCGAAAACGTGAGTTAGAGATCTGGCGACTTGAGGTAGAGAGTCTTGGGGATTGAGGTAGAGGAGTCTGGCGTGCTGAGTAAGGATTTCCCGCGAGCGTTGAAGTAGAGGAGTTCTGGCCCAGCGTTTTATGTAGAGATCGGCAACGTTGATGTAGAGGGAGCTGGGGGCGTTGAGTAGAGGGGTCTGGCGACGTTGATGTAGAGGATCGGTCGGCGTTGAGTAAGGAGTCGGCGGCGTTGAGTAAGATCGCGAGCGTTTTATGTAGAGGAGTCCCGCGGTGTTGAGTAAGATCGGCGTGTGTTGAGTAGAGGAGTCTGCGGCTTGTTAGGATCTCGACTGATTTGAGCGTTCGTTGAGGTAGAGGAGCTGGCGAGCGTTGAGAGAGGAGTCTGGCGGATGATTGTAGAGGATTCTTGCGAGCGGTTGATGTAGAGAGTCGGGGGCGTTGAGTAGAGGGGTCTGGGGAGCGTTGATGTAGAGATCTGGCCGAGCGGAGGTGGGGGTCTGCGATTGAGTAGAGGAGTCCTGGCGAGCGTTAGGAAGAGTCTGCGAGCGTTGAGGGAGAGGAGTCTGGCGACGTTGAGAAAGGAGTCTTTGGGGTGATGTTAAAAGAGGGGTCTGCGCGTTTTTTAGAAGAGTCCCGCGACGTTGAGGTAGAGGATCTGGCGAGCGTTGAGGTAGGAGTCTGGCGGCTTGAGTAAGAGCTGGCGGCTTTTAGTAGAGGAGCTGCAGCGTTGATTAGAGAGTCGGCGGCGTTGAGTAGAGGATCTGGCGACGTTTGAGTGAGATTCTGCGAGCGTTGAGAGAGGAGTCTGGCGAGCTTTTATGTAGAGATCTGTCGAGCGTTAGTAGAGGATCTGGCGCGTTTTTTTGTAGAGATCGGCGTGCTTGAGGGAGAGGAGTCTTGGGCGTTAGGGAAGGATCTGGCGAGCGTGATGTAGGAGTCCTGGCGAGCGGATGTTAGAGAGTTTCCCGGCGGCGTTTAGGTAGAAAAAGTCTTGCGACGTTGATGTAAGGAGCGGCGAGCTTGAAGTAGAGGAGTCGCGAGTTATAGATGTCTGGCGACATTGATGTAAGGAGTCGCGAGCGTTATGTAAGGAGTCCTGGCGAGCGTTGAGAGAGGATCTGGCGACGTTTAGTAGAGGATTCGGCGATTTAGGTAGAGGAGTCTGCGGCGTTGAGTAGAGGATCTGGCGTGCATTGAGTAGAGGAGTCTGGGAGCGTTGATGTAGAGAGTCTTTGCGAGCGTTGATGTAAGAGGAGTCGGCGACGTTGATGTAGAGGAGTCTGGCGAGCTTGAGTAGAGGAGTCTGGGAGCCCTTGAGTTGAGGAGTCTGGCGGCTGTTGAGGTAGAGGATCTGGGGAGCGTTGAGTAAGGAACTGGCTTGGTGGGTAAGGAGTCTGGCGTGGTTGAGGTAGAGGAGTCTGGCGAGCGTTGAGGGAGGGAGTCTGGCGAGCGTTGATGTAAGGAGTCTGGCGAGCGTTGAGTAAGATCTGGCGAGCTTAGTAAGGAGGCGCCACTTGAGTAGGAGTTGCACGTGGTAGAGGATCTTGCGTGTGTTGATGTAGAGGTCTGGCGAGCGTTGATGTAGAGGAGTCTGGCGACTTGAATAAAGAGTCTGGCAGCGTTGAGGTTTGAGAGCGGCGAGCGTTGAGGTGAGGAGTTCGGCGACGGTTTTAGGTAAGGATTTTGGCGGCGTGAGTAAGGAGTTCTGGCGAGCGTTTTAGTAAAAGGAGTCTGGCGAGTTGAGTAGAGGAGTCTGGCGAGGTTGAGTAGAGATCTGGCGAGCGTTGATTAGAGGAGTCTGCGAGCGTTGATGTAGAGGAGTCTGTCGAGCTTTGATGTAGAGGAGCTGGCGTGGGGATTGAGTTAGAGGAGTCTGGCGAGCGTTAATGTAAGAGTCTGCGTGTGTTGAGGTAAGGAGTCGGCGGTTTGAGTAGAGGAGTTCTGCGAGCTTGAGTAAGTAGCCCGGCGAGCGTTGATGTAGAGGGGTCGGCGGCCCTTGATAGAGGAGTCTGGCCCAGCGTTTGAAGTTGAGGGGTCTGCGAACGTTAAGTAAAGGGGTCTGGCGAGCGTTGAGTAGGGATCTGGCGAGCTTGATTAAAGGAGTCGGCCAGCGTTGAGTAGAGGAGTCTGGGGCAGGAGAAGAAAATCTGGCGAGCGTGAGTAGAGGAGTCTGGCGACGTTGATGTAGAGGAGTCTGGCGAGCGATATTAGAGGTCTGGCCTTGATGTAAAAGGACTGCGAGCGTATTAAGAGACTGGCGACGTTGATTTGGATCGCAGCCCTTATTAAGGAAGATTCGCGAACGGGTTTAGGTAGAGGAGTCTGGAGCTTGAGTAGGGGAGTCGGCGGCGATGTAAGGAGTCGGGGGCGTTGATGTAGAGGGGTCTGGCACGTTTTTTAAGGATCTGGCAGGTTTTAGTAAGGAGTGCGACATTGAGAAGGTTGGCGAGCGTTGATGAAGGAGCGGGGGGCGTTGAGTAGAGGGGTCTGGGGAGCGTTAGGAGGAGTCTGGCGGGTTTAGTAGAGAGTCTGGGGCGTGATTTAAGGGGTCTGGCGAGCTTGAGGTAGAGGAGTCTGGCGAGCGTTTATGAAGGAGTCGGCGAGCGTTGATGTAGAAGTCGGCAGGTTGAGTGAGGGGTCTGGGGAGCGTTGAGTAGAGGATCTGGCGTCGTTGAGGTAGAGGAGTCTGCGGGTTTTATGTAGGATCTGGCGGTTTTTTAGGTAGAGAGTCTGGCGGGTTGAGAGAGGAGTCGGCGAGCTTAGGGAGGAGTCTGGCGGCGTTGAGTAAGGAGTCGCGAGCGTTGAGGGGGAAAAGTCTGGCGGCGTTTAGGGAGAAGTCTCGGGTTGAGGAAGGGTCGGCGAGCGGAGGGTAGAGGATCCCGGCGACGTTTATTAGAGGGTCTGGGGGGGGCGTTGGGGGTAGAGGAGTCTGGGCGGGGTTGAGGAAAGGAGTCTGGCGACGTTGATGTGAGTCTGGCCCTGGTTGAGGTGAGGGGTCTGGCGAGCGTTTAGGTAGAGATTGGCGGGTTGAGTAAGGAGTCTGGGGGGTTAGTAGAGGAGTCTGGCGGCGTTGGGTAGAGGGGTCTGGCAGCGTTTTGGAGAGGACTGGCGAGCGTTGAGTAAGGAGTCTGGCGGCTTAGTAGAGGAGTCTGGGAGCGTTATGTAGAGGGGCTGGAGCGTTGATGTAGGGATCTGGGCGACGAATAGGGGAGGCTTTCCCGGATGGGGGGCGCGACCCGGAGTTTAAGTTTTCCTTTATTTTAAAGTCCCCTTTTTTAAAACTTCTCTTTTAAATTTTTCCCACCTTTTTTCCCCGACTTTATTTGTTAGATTCCCCTTTATTCCCCCCTTTTTTAAGATTTTTCCACTATTAAATTCAACTTTTGAATTCCTTTTTTAGAGTTTTCCCACGTTTTTTGTAATTCCCCCCCTCCCTTTTGTTTTCCCCTCCCCCCTTTCCTCCCTTTGTATTTTGGGTCCTTTCCCCCCTTTTTTTTCCCGCCCTTTTCCCCCCCCCCCCTTTCCCCCCTTATGTAGAATCCCCCCCACGTTGAAAAGTAAAAGGCCAAGGATTTGTTAAAGGCTGGCCAGCGATGGATAGAAAAATCTTGCGAGGGGTTGATAAAAATTTTTTTGCGGAAAAATTTTGATTAAAAAAGCAGCAGTGATGTAAAAGCTCACTTTTATTTGATAATTAAAACCCCCCTTAAGAAGCGCGGGCGGATGTGGGGCTTCGGTTGTTTAAAGGAGTCTGGCATTTTTGTTTAAAAAAGGAAATTTGCTCGACTTTATTTTAAAAACCTGGGGGTTTTGGGAAGGGTTTTTGCCAGTTTAAAATAAAAGGGAAAACCCCACGTTTTGAGTAAATTTGCGTGTTTTTTGTAAAGCCTACTTGTAAAGTTCTGGGAGCTTTATGTAAGATTCATTATAATAAACTCAAAAAAATTTAAATTCAAAGTTATTTTTAAAAAAAATGGGTTGTTAAAAGAAAAGAAAAAAACGACTGATAAAATTTCGGAAGGCGTTTAAAATTAAAGGGGAAAACTGCAGCTATGGTAAAAAATCTGGAAAAATTTTTAATGAAGTTAATTTGGGGTTTTGGTTAAAATTTGGGCTGAAAAATAGGGGGGCCGGCTTGCTTTTTTTTTAAGGGTCTTTCCAGCCGAGAGGATCCCCCACTTTTTAGGAAATCTCGGTAAGAGATTTTACAACCAAAAAGCGAAAAGGAAGGTTTGAAAGGCTTTTTCTTCCCCTGTAAAAATTTTTTTCCCTTATTTTTTTTAATTTCCTCCAATCCTGGGAAAAATATTTGCCTCAAAACCCCTCCCCTTTTTTCTTCTTCCTTGGGGTTATTTCATCCTATTCTTTTTTTCATCTGTTTTACAAATTTTTTCCAAATTTTTTCAGAAATTTTTCCTCCAGGGGGGTTTAACCCTTTACTTCTTTTTGCTCAACTTTTTTTTGGGGCCCCTTTTTTTCAAAACTTTTCCTCTTTGGGGCCTTTCCTTTTTTTTTTTTTCTTCTAAGTAGGCGTAACAGAATTTTTTATTGACGTTCACTAAACAAAGATATAATAAATAAATCTGAGTATCTAGTTAGTGGAAGTGAGTAAATCAGTTTTTTTTAAACGTTCAGAGTATAAATCCTTAGAACTCATAAGGATGGTGTAGTCGTCGTGGAACCTGAACTACTGAAATAGAGCTGCTTGCCTCTGTAGGTTTTTTGTGAACTACGAACTCTAAATTAGCGTTGTCCCATTTACCTATAGTAATACCTGGAGGATGTTTCGGGGTGGACGCCCCCGAGACCTGGTCCATGACCAGGAAAGAGACACGTCTGTCTTGTACCATTCGTCTTCCAACTTGATACTTGAAGTATCAAGTTGGAGTAAAGAAATGTTTAAATCATCCTGTTGCTCATCCCACAGATGTACCAAAAGATATCTTCAAGTATATTGTTTTTGAAACAAACGAAACCAGACTGAATTCTTGTACTAGTGAACACCACTAGCTGGGACAGTTGCTAACTGCTAGTAGCGCTCACCTAGGTAGCACCAGCAGACATCGTGCCTGTGGGAACTAAATACTTATGCTTAAGACTAAGTATGTAATGTAATCGTAGCCCAGGAGGACGTTCTTGTGATGGAGAGTTGCAAGTATTTCCTGACGCGTCAGGATCATATGATGATCCGCAGCTGGAGCTTTTGGTCATCTGACCGAGGCCTTCAGCTGGCTTACCATCCCCCATCTTTAAAAATAAGGTTATGGTTTCAAACCATTAAATGTTACATTGACTGTATCTGTAAATGAAATTGAGACTAATACGTACTAAAAGTTGATGCGTCATGAAAGTAATGAAAAACGTGAAATGTGACATTTAACGCAATGGACATAAAATATTTCATATCAAGACAGTGATCAATTTGTAAGATGAACATAACAATGCGAACTCATAGTTATCGTAGTTAATTGTGGAGTTGTTGTCTTGGACCAGTGCATTTATCTGATCATATAATGCGTACGGAAACTCGGCTGTTTTCCTTGTCGAGTTTGAACTTCTATGTTTAAACATTACGAGTTTTGAACATTCTTAGTGTTTGAACTTTACTGTTTGAACATTCTTACGTGTTTGAACATTCTTACATGTTACATTATGTGTTTGAACATTCTTACGGTTGAACATTCTTACTTTTGAACATTCTTACGTGTTTGAACATTCTTACATGTTGAACATTCTACATGTTTGAAATTAGTTTTGAACATTCTTACTGTTTGAACATCTTACGTGTTTGAACATTCTTACGTGTTTGAACATTCTTACATATTTAACATTCTTACATGTTTGAACATTATGTTGTTTGAACATCTTACTGTTTGAACATTCTTACGTCGTTTGAACATTCTTACGTGTTTGAAACACTATTTTACATATTTTAACATTCTTACATGTTTGAACATTGTTACATGTTTGAACATTCTTACATGATTTGAACATTCTTACGTGTTTTGAACATTCTTACGTGTTTGAACATCTTACACATGTTTGAACATTATGTGTTTGAACATTCTTACGTGTTTGAACATTCTAACGTGTTTGAACATTCTTATGTGTTTGAACATTCTTACGTGTTTTGAACTGTTTGAAACATTCTTTACATGTTTGAACATTCTTACATATATGAACATCTTACATGTTTAAACATTCTTACGTGTTGAACATTCTTACATGTTTGAACATTCTTACATATATGAACATTCTTACATGTTTGAACATTCTTACATGTTTGAACATTCTTACAGTGTTTGAACATTCTTACAATGTTTGAACATTCTTACATGATTTGAACATTCTTACATGTTTGAACATTCTTACATATATGAACATTCTTACATGTTTAAACATTCTTACGTTATGAACATTCTTACATGTTTGAACATTCTTACATATATGAACATTCTTACATGTTTGAACATTCTTACATGTTTGAACATTCTTACATGTTTGAACATTCTTACATGTTTGAACATACTTACATATATGAAACATTCTTACATGTTTTGAACATTCTTACATGTTTGAACATTCTTACATGTTTGAACATTCTACGTGTTTGAACATTCTACATGTTTGAACATTCTTACATATTTGAACATTCTTACATATTTGAACCTTCTTACATATATTAACTTCTTACAAAGTTGAACAATTTTTACATGTTTGAACATTCTTACATGTTTGAACATTCTTACATTTTGAACATTCTTACTGTTTTGAACAATTCTTACATGTTTGAACATTTTTACTATTTGAACATTTACATATTTTGAACATTCTTACATGTTTGAACATTCTTACATGTTTGAACATTCTTACATGTTTGAACATTTTTACTGTTTGAACATTCTTACGTGTTTAACATTCTTACATGTTTGAAAAATTTTTACATATTTAACATTCTTACATATTGAACAATTTTTACATTTTGAACATTCTTACATGTTTGAACATTCTTACATGTTTGAACATTCTTACTGTTGAACATTCTACTGTTTGAACATTCCTTACATGTTTGAACATTCTTACATTTTGAACATTCTTACATGTTTGAACATTCTTACATTTTGAACATCTTACGGGTTTGAACAAAACTACATATTAAACATTCTTACATGTTTGAACATTCTTACAAAGTTTGAACATTCTTACATTTTTGAACATCTACATGTTTTAACATTCTTTCGTGTTTAAACATTTCTACGTGTTTGAACATTTTTAGTTTTTGAACATTCTTTCATTTTTAACATTCTTTTAAGTTTGAAATTCTTTCGTGTTTAAAATTTTACTGTTTTAACATTTTTACTGGGTTTTTAAAATTTTTAATGTTTGAAAATCTTACATTTTTTTAAAATTCTACATATTAAACATTCTTACATATTGAAAAAATTCTTACATATTTAACTTTTTCATGTTTGAACATTCTTAGTGTTTAAAAATTTTTACGGTTTTTAAAAATTCTTACATGTTTGAACATCTTTCATGTTTTGAACATTTTTACATATTTAACATTCTTACATTTGAACATCTTAATTTGAACATTCTACGTTTGAACATTCTTCATGTTTGA
>NW_026508749.1:0-14955 GCF_026875155.1 Cherax quadricarinatus
TGGTGCTATATTATTCTGCTGCTGCTCCCCACAGGAGCAGTATCACTACAAACAGACCAGGTGAAGTCTAATGCAGCGGAGAAAGAGCAGACTAAGAGATCGATGCAAGAGAGAGTATGAGTCAGAGGATCAAAATGGGTGTGAGTACCTGTATTTATAATATGGAGGGGATGGGTAGCAAGAAAAGCATCTAACTGAATGCCACGGGAATCACAGTGAGACCCCCCTGAGGAAATGATGGGCAATAAAGTCGCCAAGTAACAGAAGAGGTGGCGGTAATGACAAAACAAGAAAGGCAATATCCGGGATAGATAATGCCGGAGAAGGAGAGAGATACAAAGAACAGAGTGTATACCACCTATGCAAGTGGATACGGGCTGCTGTGTAATGCAGTGAAGTACGAACAAATAGCTGATGGTATGGAATATCAGTGCGTAGAAGAAGGGCACTTTCATTGAAGGTCCCATCAGGAAAAGGATTTGAAGAATTCAATAATATGACGGTTACAAAGCATGGCTTGCTTCTGCAGTGTTTTAAAAATTGAGGTTGGAGAGTTGAAGGAGGAGGTCTTGCTTCTGCAGGAGGAGATTAGGAGGCTGAAGGTCCACCTTAATGGGTCTGGGAGAGAGTGTGAGGTGGCTGGAGTTGTGGGGAATGAGGCTTCTAGCAGTGAGGTGCAGTCTGTCTCTCGCTGTGAGGAGGCAGTAGTTGGGGAGGTAGCAACGGCTACCAGCAGTGAGGTGCAGCCCAGCACCTGCTACAAGTGGCGAGTGGTTCACAGTAATGGGAGGCGCATCAGAGTAAGGAAAGTTAAGAGTGAAGATCTGAAGGTAGGAAATCGCTTCTCTGTTCTTCAGGATGAATGTACTTCAGTGGCCAGTGAAGGTAAGGGTACTACTGCCCCTGCTAATGGAGGCAAGTGCATTCTTGTGGTTGGTGACTCTCAGGTAAGATATATTGACCGTGCTTTTTGTAATAGGAATAAGAAGATGAGAGATAGAGTGTGCTTCTCTGGAGCTGGTGTTGGGGACATTTTCAACAGGCTGGATAATGTCATGTCAGGTAATGGGAACAAGCCCATTATCTGTCTCAGTGCTGGTGGAAATGATATTGGGAAGGGTAGGAGAGAAGAGCTGCTAGATAAGTACAGGTCAGCTATAGATTTCATTAAGTCTAAGGGAGGGTTCCCAATCATATGTAGCATCTTGCCTAGAAGGGGAGTAGGAAATGAATGGTTGTCTAGGGCTATTGGTGTAAATTGCTGGCTAGACAGATACTGTAAGGAACTTGCAATCCCATTCATTGACAACTGGAACAGCTTTTATGGCAAACATGATATGTATGCAAGGGATGGGGTACATCTCTCTGGGGCTGGGCTGGTAGCACTTGCAGACTCGATTGAGAAGGCCATTGGTGAAATGCCTATGATTTTAAACTGATGGAAGATAGAGGTATGGGTGTGTGTGGGAAACAAGCAGGTTGCAACACTAGGGTTGGAAACAGTAAATGTATAAAAGGCATTCAGCATGAAGTTATAAATAAAAACAACAGATCAGGTCAGCAAACAAAGGGGGACAGCAGAGGGCAGCAAGGGACTAGCTCCCTTAAGGTTTACTATACTAATAGCAGGAGTGTAAGAAATAAGATAGATGAGCTAAGATTAATTGCAAGTGCAGGAAACACAGATATTATTGCTATAACAGAGACCTGGCTCAATCTGAAAGATAGAGAGATGCCCTCTAAATGTCATATACAAGGCTATAAATTATTCCACACTGACAGGGTCAACAGGAAAGGTGGTGGAGTAGCGATGTATGACAGAGACAATTTAAATTGTTGTGTTAGACAAGATATTAAATTAGAAGCGTCAGCCACTGAATCTGTTTGGTTACAGCTTCTCGAGGGCCGAGACAAACTAATTTTGGGTGTGATTTACAGGGCCCCAAATCTTGATAGGGAGTGCAGTAAACTTCTATGGGACGAAATTCGTAAGGCATCTACATACGAAAATGTTGTGCTAATGGGAGATTTCAACTATAGACAGATTGACTGGAGCAATTTGACAGGAAATTTAGAGTCAGGTGACTTTCTTGATACGATCCAGGATTGTTTTTTAAAACAGTTTGTGACAGAGCCAACTAGGGGAAATAACCTCCTTGACTTGGTTCTTGCCAGTAGGGAAACACTAATTAATAATCTTGAGGTTAATGATGAGCTTGGGGAAAGTGATCACAAATCACTCAGTTTTAATATATCATGGAATTCCCCTAATAATGGCAATCAAGTCTCTGTCCCTGACTTCCGCTTGGCTGATTTCATAGGACTGAAAAATTACTTAGGTGGGCTGAACTGGAATGACCTGAATAAGGGTCAGGTAGGTGGTGATGGTTGCCGATATGACGCTTTCCAGGGCATAGTTCTAGCTGCTCAGTCAAATTATGTTCCAAATAGGGAAATCAGATCAAACAAAAATGATCCTAAATGGATGAACAATAGATTAAAATATCTAATTGGTCAAAAGAGGGGCATATATAGGCAAATCAAAAGAGGGGAGGGGCAATTAAGAAATCGATATATTCAGTTAAAGAGAGAAATAAAAAAAGGAATTAGAAAAGCAAAAAGTGATTATGAGGTTAAAGTTGCAAGAGATTCGAAGACTAACCCAAAAGGATTCTTTCAGGTATACAGAAGTAAGATCAGGGACAAGATAGGCATACTCAAAAGTTCCTCGGGTCAGCTCACTGACAGTGATAAGGAAATGTGTAGAAGTTTTAACACATACTTCCTCTCAGTTTTTACACAGGAGGATACCAGCGATATTCCAGAAATGATAAATTATGTGGAACAGGACGATAATAAACTGTGCATGATTAAAGTCACAAGTGACATGGTCCTTAGGCAAATAGATAAATTAAAACCTAACAAATCCCCAGGCCCTGATGAACTGTATGCAAGGGTTCTAAAGGAATGTAAAGAGGAGCTTAGCAAACCTTTGGCTAATCTTTTCAACATATCACTACAAACTGGCATGGTGCCAGATAAGTGGAAAATGGCAAATGTGATACCTATTTTCAAAGCAGGTGACAGGTAGTTAGCTTCAAACTCTAGACCAATAAGCCTAATCTCCATAGTGGGAAAATTTATGGAATCAATAATTGCCGAGGCAGTTCGTAGCCACCTTGAAAAGCATAAATTAATCAACGAATCTCAGCATGGTTTTACAAAGGGGCGTTCCTGCCTTACGAATTTATTAACTTTTTTCACTAAGGTATTTGAGGAGGTTGATCATGGTAATGAATATGATATTGTGTATATGGACTTCAGTAAGGCTTTTGACAAGGTCCCACATCAGAGACTATTGAGGAAAATTAAGGCACATGGAATAGGAGGAGAAATTTTTTCCTGGATATAGGCATGGTTGACAAATAGGCAGCAGAGAGTTTGCATAAATGGGGAGAAATCAGAGTGGGGAAGCGTCACGAGCGGTGTTCCACAGGGGTCAGTGTTGGGCCCCCTGTTGTTCACAATATACATAAACGACATAGATGAGGGCATAAAGAGCGACATCAGCAAGTTTGCAGATGACACCAAAATAGGCCGTCGAATTCATTCTAACGAGGACATTAGAGCACTCCAGGAAGATTTGAATGGACTGATGCAGTGGTCGGAGAGGTGGCAGATGCAGTTTAATATAGACAAATGCAAAGTTCTAAATGTTGGACAGGACAATAACCATGCCACATATAAACTAAATAATGTAGATCTTAATATTACGGATTGCGAAAAAGATTTAGGAGTTCTGGTTAACAGTAATCTGAAACCAAGACAACAGTGCATAAGTGTTCGCTATAAAGCTAATAGAATCCTTGGCTTCATATCAAGAAGCATAAATAATAGGAGTCCTCCGGTTGTTCTTCAACTCTATACATCCTTGGTTAGGCCTCATTTAGATTATGCTGCACAGTTTTGGTCACCGTATTACAGAATGGATATAAATGCTCTGGAAAATGTACAAAGGAGGATGACAAAGTTGATCCCATGTATCAGAAACCTTCCCTATGAGGATAGACTAAGGGCCCTGAATCTGCACTCTCTAGAAAGACGTAGAATTAGAGGGGATATGATTGAGGTGTATAAATGGAAGACAGGAATAAATAAAGGGGATGTAAATAGTGTGCTGAAAATATCTAGCCTAGACAGGACTCGCAGCAATGGTTTTAAGTTGGAAAAATTCAGATTCAGGAAGGATATAGGAAAGTACTGGTTTGGTAATAGAGTTGTGGATGAGTGGAACAAACTCCCAAGTACAGTTATAGAGGCCAGAACGTTGTGTAGCTTTAAAAATAGGTTGGGTGGGTGTGAGTTGGACCTGATAGCTTGTGCTACCAGGTCGGTTGCCGTGTTCCTCCCTTAAGTCAAGGTGACCTGACCTGACTAGTTTGGGTGCATTGGCTTAAGCTGGTAAAAGACTTGGACCTGCCTCGCATGGGCCAGTAGGCCTGCTGCAGTGTCCCTTCGTTCTTATGTTCTTCTTATGTTCTTATAAATTATAGCCTGAGATGGGATAGATAATGGAAGAGTGTAATTTTGGTTCCTGTAAGCAAACACCAACAGGGAAAAACTGGGAGAGCAACATCTGAAGCTCACCTCGATTACCCCTGAGGCCGCAAATATTCCACTGTAAATAGGCCATGATTGACAACGATAAAGATACCTGAAATTCGCAGGTAAGGGTACCTATGGATTAGAAGGGTTAGAAAAGTCCATATGCGGTGGCAAAGGAAAACATTCAAGTAGCGAAGGAATGGTGCATTGTGAAGAAAGGAGTTGCACATATGGAGAAGAGGAAAGAGAAGGAACAGAGGGTGGATCAGTTTCCATTGATGGTTTGGTCTCTGCAGTATATTCAGAGATTGCTTCAAGTGTTTCGGAGTCCAGAGACTTCGTATGGGAGACAATATTGGAGATGGAGATGGAAGGAGGAGGAGTTTGAGTAAAGATCGGAGATGTAATGGACTGTTCCAAGGTAGGGGGGGGGGAGAGGGTGGAGGAAACTGGAGAAGTGCTGAAGGGGACAGAAGAGGCAGCAACCCGGGAGGTGGGAGAAAAGGAAGAAACTTGGGAGGGTACAGGGGAGGAAGGCACAGTACGGGGAGAAGGATGAACCTCCATACTTGTAACGGAGCCAGTGAAAGAGGAAGACCTAGGTACAGAGACCGGGAAGGTAAAATGTGGAGGTGGATGAAGGGAAGGAGGGGTTAAAGGAGATTTGTTGGACCTCTGAGAAGTAGAGGGACGATTGGGAGGAGGAGTCGTACGAGGTCTTGTCGATACCGGGGATTGTGTACGAAAGGGATATAATACCGCAAATGAATTAAGACACATGGCAACATCTGGGTACTTTATTTAACTTTCGCCACCCAAAGTGGTTTTTATCAATAAAAATTTTCTAGACATAATTTGAAAAAGTAAACTATGTACAAAAGTAGTAATCATCCCCAACCTAGGAGTAGTGCGAAGAGCCCATAGTCTGGAGTTTCTAAACAAAAAAGGATCCTGGTTTATATAGTAACGTCAGTGTAGCAATAGGGCATAATTCACGGTAGGGGGGACCCCAGTGGAAAGGCCCTTTCCCCAAAGAGAGGGGTTATTTTGTACAGTAGTTGTCGTATGGGAAAGGTTATGTACATGTCCTCAAATTTAAAATTCCATGATGTTCATGTCTGACAAGTTGTTACGAAGGTATATAAACCACAAGATGAATTAAGACACATGTGCAACATCGGGGGTATCGTTTTTGTAACTTTTGGGCCATCCAGTGGCTTTATCAATACAAATTCTAGGACAAATTGAAAACAGTAGAACTATGTACAGAAATGAGTAATCATCCCTCAAACCGGGAGTGGGTCGAAGGCACCATAGTCGTGGAGATTCAAAGCAGAAGAAAGGATCCTGACGCTTATATAGTAACGTCAGGTGTACAATGAGGCATATTCACTGGTGGGGGGGTTCCCCCAGGGGAAGTAGGTCCTTTCCCCAAAGAGGGGGTTTAGTTGTACATTAGTTGTCGTAGTGGGAAAGGGTTACTACATGTCCTCAGAATTAATTCCTGATGTTGCAGTGTCTGAAAAGTTGTGACGAAGGTATAAATACCGACAAGATGAGATTAAGACACATTGAACATCTGGGTACTTTATTGTAGACTTTTTTCCCCACCATGGCTTTATCAAAAAATTTTCCTAGGCCAAAACTTGAAAACAGTAAAATGTACAGAAGATGGGGTAACAGCCCCAAAAACCTGGGAGTGGGGAAAAGGGCGAAACTTCTACAATAAAGATACCCAGAGTTGCAATGTGTCCTTAATCTCGCGTCCTGGGGGGGAAGTACCGAGTATTTATAGCGGGTTTTCAGAATGCTGAGGTCAGGAGAATGCTGCAGCGATGATTCCCGGGAGGGGGGGTTAAAGAGTCAAAAATTTTGGGGTTTTGGGAAGGGAGATTGGGAAAATTTTTGTGACAGACCAGACCGTTCTTCCCTTCCATCTCTTATGGGGATGCGATGAAGAAGTTTTTTTTGCATGGGTTCAGCTTGTTATACAATGCACTATTCTGGTTGAAGTTTGGATAAGAAAAAGTGATGATTTCCCGGATTCTTGTATTGAGTGTTGTCTTCTGTGGCGATAAGTCTTGAGTTTTTTTTAAGTTTATCAAGTGGTGTATAATTACGGTGTTTAAAACAAGCACCCGTATCGTCATAACCTGCTTGTGCATTGGTGTTTTTTTAAAAACTGTTCGGAGGTCCCTTGGTTTCGCCCCGCAAAAAAATTTTTGCGTCTTAAAAAGGGGTTATGTATACCCCCAGAGGTTGGGAAACTTGTCCTTTTTATCACTGGGAAGTCCTTTTATGGGCTGATAGACAATGATAACAAGACAACTTTCCCCCCTCTGCAAGGGGGGTACAAATCCATTTTAATGACTGCAACAAATTTACGGGGGAAACTCAAAGGGGCCCCAAACACGATTTTAGAACACCAAACGCAAACAGGGCTACGATACAAGGAAGCCTGTGTACAAAACCGTAATCCAACAACCACTTGATAAACTACAGAAACTCAAGACTTTATCTCCACAAAACAACACTCAATACCCAAGAATCCTGGAATCATCACTTATTTCTATATCCGACAACTTCAACCAGAATAGTGCCTTCTTAACATAGCTGAAACCACTTGCAAAGAAACTTCTTTATCGCTATCCCGCATAAGACATAGGAAGGGAAAAAACACTGCAGAAAGGGCTCTCACAAACTTTCCAATCTCCCCTTTCCCAAACTACCCAAGATTTTTAGACCTATAACCCCACTCGGGGGACATCATCAAATGCGCATTCTCCACCCGACCTCAGCATTTTGAACCTGACTATAAATTCTCTGTACCTTCCCCCCCCGGGGGGAAAATTTTTTTGTGACTTGAAAAAGCCACTGTGTCGAAACGTTTTTCAATAAAGGATCACATTTACTGCGTGTTTATATTTTCCCTTTGTTTTGGGATTTTATACTATTTATTTCCCCAGACTGAGGTGGTTTAAGTAGGACACAGAGCCCAGGGGCAGGAGAAAAATTAATCAGGAGTGACTATGGGATTGCAACTGCAGAGGAGGCTGCAGAAGATGGGACCCCAGAATGGGGGGGCATTTTGAAAACACAGAATAAGAACACGGGGATCTCCCTTGGGGGCGGAGATAGAAATTGCCCTAGCATAAGTGAGACCTTTTGCCCCCTTTGAGGCAACGAATTTCCCGTTCATTTTGTAGACCTGGGAATGGCGAGAGTACGAAGGGTGAGCGTCAGAAAATTAAGGGAAGGGGAGGGCGACTGCAAGATGTATTAGAATGGCATCGCACCACAGAATGGCTTGGCTATAGATCGCAATTTTTGCTGGGGGGCCAAATCGCTAGCAATTCCTACCTGTTGCGGTGTAGGGTCACCTTCCAAACTTATGTTCGGGAAATTCTGTTGGACATAGTATGGGGCAGAAAACAGTACCACTACAAGAATTTGGGGAATGATTTTTTTGATAGGATAGAAATACATCGATTGTGAAAGAAAGAAAGATCATACTTGGGTAGAATTCTGGACGTGATGTGGCTACCACCTTAAGACAAGAAGGAAATTCTCTCCCCGACGTGCATAGGAGCACTTTGCCAATGTATGGTCAAAAGTAGGAGAGAGGAATCGTCGTAAAGTAAAGAATTTAGTTCAGTGTGGTCCGAAACTGAGTGTGGAGAGGGAGTGTATACGTGTGGGGTTTTTTCCCGATAAATGGGAAGGAAACAAAGAAACTCGTCAGAAGTTTGTCGTTGGCTTAGAATGGGACCAGAGCGGCCCGGGCAGAGACGGGCTGGCAATTTCCGAAAATCCACACCATAGAGGAGGGGCCCGGGAAGCAAGTCAAAGGAGAGGGGAAGTCAGACAAATTGAAGGATCAGGGGAACCCCAGTGCCTGAAGCGGGTGAGGAAACAGCACCACAAAAGGTACAGGGCCTTACTAGTGTCCAAAGATGGCCAAAAGACGAGGCGGGGTTTCAAACGGGGTGTGGCAACAAAAAGGGGGCCCGAGATAGTGATGGATTTGGGACTCCATGGTAGGTTTTCTTTCTTTTTGTTTTTAAAAAAAAAATAAAAAATAAAAATAAAAAAAAAGAATAAAAAAAAGGGGGGCCGGGGGGGGATGTTCCTGGGAGGAATAAAAGGGGCCAAAATCTCCCTCACCCCCAAAAGGGGACCTCGCCCCACAAGTATGGGTGCAGCATGGACCCCATGCCATACCCCCCCTTCATGCCAGTAAATCAGCAATCTGGGAGAGCAACCCCATCTCCCCGAGCTCCCCTCGGGGGAAACAAAAGAGAGGACGGCGGGATATTTCCACAAAGCATACCTCCTTCCGCCACCACCCCAGAACTGAAAGGTGGCTTCCAGAGATACCCCATCGCCCGAAAAAAACCCCAAAACCACCATCCGGATCCGGAAAGGGATCAGGGCATCCCCAGGCGATCCAGACTCATGGCAAACTACGCCACCGCCAAGAACCCCAACGGGAAGGGGTGGGGCCCGGTACCCCTTCCCCCTTCCTTTGAAATATTGCCTGTGGGAAAAATCCCAAAGGCCAAAAAGAGAAGGGGAAAAGGGAGGGGGGGGGAGGAGGGTGAGGAAATGAAAAAAAGGGGGAATGGGGAAGATCAATAGGGGAAAGGGGGGGATTGGGGGAAATTTTAGGTTCGGTCTGAGGGAGGAGGGCAGGTCTAATTCCCCCCAGACCAAACCTCTTCAAAACGCCAAGGACCCCCCCTTTAAAAGGGGTTTTTCTAAAAATACGCCGAAAAAACGCGTTTTTCGCGAAAATATTTTTTTTGTCGGACGGGGGGCCCCCTCGGCGCCCAGCCAATTCTCAGAAAACCTTGTCTCTTATTTCGCTAAGGTACCCTTTTTTACTTAATTTTGAGAATAATATCCATAGAAATGGTAAAATAATGATTTCTCTAGTTTTTTTCGAGGGGAAATTTTTGGAAGTATTCCAAATACTATGGGGTTTATGGGGATAAATGGCAGATTTTTTGCAACATTCAAGGGCTAACAAACTTTTTTTTTTTTAAATAAAAATAATTATTTAAGGAAAGGGCTCGGGAAAATCGTCACTATTATTTAATTCTTCAAGTGTTGAGCACCCGCTACAAAATTTTTTGGCATTATCCTAAATCATCAATCTTGGACGGGGTCCCTAGCTGCAAATTTTCGAAAAAGCTTTCAAAACTGTTCTGCAGACAAGTTCTGAGCCCTAGTAGCGTACAAGTGAACAAGCAACATACACTTTCAGTGGTACACCATCTGAAGTATGTGTTAAAATGATTGGACCACATAGTCTACACCTTTTACACAAATGGGGTTTTACTAATTGACACATTCCTTTTGGGAAAGGGGGAGGACCTAGGTAAAAAAAGGGTCGGCATCCACACGGGGCATATTCCAAAATTTAATAACCCTTTTTTCACTTTGTCACCTTGTGGAATCCAGAAAAATTTTTTCCCAATACAATTTAAGGTACTTTTACCACACCAGCATTACATTTTTATGGGGACTTAAAACATTAAATTTTTTACAAAGATAATTTTGGGCAGAAATAGGGGGTTTAGCAAATCACCCAATTCAGCATTTTGTAACCCACCTCGCACCACCTTACACATTTTTCTTTCCTTTTTCAATTTTAAACTCATTTTCCTAGATTTCTTATGTACCCTCTGTATCCAATATCCAAGGGATGTGAAAAAATTTTATGAGATTTTCATCTTTTAGAAATTTAAAAAACCAACTTATTGCATTTTATTAGTTTGGGTAAAGAAGAATACAATTTATACAATGGCTAAGGAAGGAGAAACCATTGGGGTTGTGGTCACAGTAATTTAAACGGGACAATACACACCATTTGTACAGGCCAAATTACTTTATTTCCCAACCCCTTTTGATCCTTAAACGATGATACAGTATTAACGAATTTAGATGGGGTAAACCTCGAGACAAGAAATTACTGGATTCTCCTCACCAGGTATATGTTTAAATGTTAACATATTTTGACCCAAACAATTATACCCCCTTTGGCATCTGATTTTTCAGTGACTCTGTTTTTTACATACACAATTTTTACTGTTTCCATTACGAATCCATTTAAAATACCTCATTATCAGCCAAATTTTACAGTGTCCCAATTTTATCTGGGAAACTTATTCTTATATAATTACTAATTTGACCCCCTGCATAAATGCTTTTAAATTTAGCTGGGGAAAAGTACATGTTTAAAAGGGAAACACTATTCCCTTAGACAAAACAAAAAATAACACTATTACTTTTGAAGGAAGCAACTGCCCATACGCCAAATTTTTTGAAGCATCACAAAAAATGTGGAGTATATTTTTCCCATCTGGATTGCCACCTGGCGTGGAACCCCAAACATTATAATTTTTCATAATCAACCAATTAATTCATCCCCCCTTTTTAATAATTTCCCTCAGGCAGATTTTTCATCCCAAATACATTTAAGCTTCCATGTTCTTGTATTAAAAATTTTCCCTCTTATAGAAGGGGTGACACAAACCTAGTGGATCAAAACTTTTGGGAAAACTTCAGCAAGCAAAACTTTATTTTAATTTTACTGGGCAACTGTAATTATTGGGTTTAAACATTTATAAATCCTCTCATACCCCAAAAAATTTAACCCAATCATTACTACTTTTTGGTACTTCATCCCCGGGTAATCTCTACTTTTTTTTTGCCTTTAATTTGGATAAATTTTACTATTCCATTCCCCAGGGCATATTTCCCTTTTGCTTTATTTTATTAGCCTCTCCATAAGTCATTAACATTCCCTTCATTTACGTCACACCCAGGAATTGTCCACATGAAATTGTTTGCCATTATTTTACTCAATGGACTTGCCATACTTTTAAGGTTGCATTTATCTTTGGGTTGAAGTAGAGTGGACTGGATGTAGCACCAAAAATAATACCTTCAAAAAAAAGGGTTTTCAGGGGGCAAGGGGTCATTAGGATTCTCAGGCCATGAAGGGGGTACAATCCGGGTCAGCCTTTTGTAAACCCACTCTTAGGAAAGCTTTACTTATGCACCATAAAGGCAAATTCTTCACTCGAAATTAATAAATATCTCCTAATTTTTCCCATTAATGACAACCTGCCCAAACAGTCTTTTAAAACTAGGTACTTTTTGTTACCCAAACTACAGTTAAACACAATCCCAGGGGAGGGGGTCTTAGAATCCTTTTTCACTCCATGATGTGACAAATAGTGACCAAAAAGTTTGGCTTGCTCAGGAGGTACCTCTTCTACAAATTTTTTAAAATGTTCAGAAATTTACTTTAAAGGGCAGTCAAAAATTCGGGTGTCTACCAGTTCGTGGAGCTGAGCCTTTAATTGCCCACATCCTTTCTGAAATTTAGTGGCAATTCAGAAGGTTCAGTCTCCACAATCAACCGCTTTGTCCAATTCAAATTTTTACATCCTCAGGTACTTTTCCTTTATAAAAGAATCTCTGGCTTCCTTCATTTACATTTACCCCAATGCTGTCAAATTTCCCACAATTTATAAACGGCTCAAACCATCTTCTAGGAGGAATTATACTGGGGCACGTTTTCATGAGTAAGCACACAGTGATAATTTAATTTTTCCCTCTATCATGCTTTATTATTACGAGCAACCCTTTTCCATACTTTTACTGGCCTCCTGCAGTCTTAAAAGGGGTGACACCACATTTCTTACCACACCCTTTACAAAGAAGCAAAATATTTACAAATCAAAAATTTTTGGGACCTACAGAATCTCATTTACCCCGAAGTGCTAAATTTACATTATGTAAAGTTTTTATGGCTTTACTAACCCTACTGTAGATTTTTCTCGGGGAATTATCTAAAATTTACTGATTGTAAAGGGCTCACTCACCCCTGTAAAACTTAGTCTATTACCAAGGCTGGCTCCTCCTCAAAAAATTAATGAATAGAAAAAAAAAATAAAAATTTCACAAAGATAAACACTTTATTAATTAGTAATGCAAGTAAAACATTTAAACTGACGGGTATCCTATTTGAAAGAAAAAAGAAAATGAATGATAAAATACATTTAATTCAACGCTAATACTACAAAATACTAGGGTGTCTGGGGGAGGTTGACACCTCTTTAAAAAATTGTAGCCGTTACTGATGATGGGGGGGGGGGGTCCAGGGGGTTTGACAACCCAACGGGTAGTTTTTCACAGAGGCTATAGCCTTTAAAAGTCAGTCCAAACAGGAAAGCAGGTGCTTTACCACAAAAGATAAGGGGTTTTTGTCTGCTGTCGCCTACAGTTTTTAAACAGGGAGGTAGTTCCAAAAAATGATATTCCGGGCTTTTTCAAAAGTCCTTCCCCTTTAACACTTTTTTTGGTTTGGGAGTGACCCGATCTGTCATTCCAAGCTGAAATGAAGACAGGATACCCCTGCTTTAAAAAATCACCTCCATGATAAGTAAATACCTAAAAGACATGGTGATTTTTAAAAAAATCTAACATGGAGATCAAGGCTTAGGGCTAAGTTTTTATTGGTCAAAAATGAAGCTTTACCAATAAGTCCACTAGAATAGGGGCAGCGTGTACTTACAGTTGTCGGGAGCTGTGATTTGAGTGATTTTGTTTGGGGCCGGGGCCCCCACATCACCTTTTGGGGGGAAGAGGGAAAGGGGGGATAGGGGAGGTAGACTTACCCTCCTTAAACAAGCGCCAGCAATCAAACTATTGTTTTACCATATACTCGCTACTACTTCATCTGTTAAACTTTTTTTCCTCACATGCATTAACCGTTTTTTCTCATTGCCCAAACTACAGTTACATAAACATGTCATACAATTTACCCTTTTATGTGAAATAACCAGATAATTTTAAGAGTTAGGATCTCCCATCGACTTTCACCAATCAAAACATTTTAGTTTTTGAAAGTATGCTGGGATCCCCTTTTAAAAATGCAGTTACATTTTTTTTGATTTATCCTTTTATCACAATTTTTCCCTGAAAAACAGGTAAGGCTACTTCAGCAAAACCATCATTTTTAACATTAGCACAATTTTTACATTAGCTCTGTTGTGTCGGGTTGTCCCCCATTACATTATTATCAACATTACATATGACCCTTTCACATGACTACATGGTGTCTTCCTTTGTGACTTGATAACAGTTGTTTAATTTTGGGATGACAGTCCTTTTCATTTTGATTACCCAGACACTGATACATCGTCAAGTTTCCCCCCCAAACTTTCAACTTTATCATTCCGAATGGATGCATTTCAATTCTTTTGAAAAATTTAGTACCCTTGCAAAAGAAACATCTCTCTTTTTTTTTACGGTTTCTTATTAACTGGGGTACTCTTAGGAGGGACTTATTTTATTTCCTTGTGGAGAATCATTATTTCTGATTCCTGCTATTTATATCACCTATGCAACTCTTTTTAGGAAATGAATTTTGATTATTAAAATTGGGGGGAAATTTTTCCCTTTTAAACCCGACAGATACCCCAAATTATGGTTTTTTATCTTTAAAAGAGTTTTGTTGGATGGTCTGCAACTAACAAATTTAAATTTTTTAGACCTAGTTTTATTTCCCCAGAGAAAGTCCGAGGCAGCTACGGGGAAAAACTCGTTTTCCCCAAGGCACATAAGCTCCCATCTTGTTTCCCCATCCTCAATCCGACTAGACAAGGATGTCAGCCACAGCACCTGTCTTCCTTTGCGATGACACCCGAATCTGCATGACAGTGTCTTCCTTGCAGACACGCAAAGGGTCCGCGACCAACCAAAACTTTTAGTGGGCTGCGGAAAAAAATATGAAGTTCAACGATGAGAAATTTCAATTTCTCAATATGGGAAAAATAGGAAATTAATCTCACAAGTAAAAACAAATTCTGGGACAAAATAGAGCGAAACACCAACGTCAAAGACCCGGGGGTGATTAGTCGGAGACTCACCTTTAAAGGGCCATAACATTTTTATCAATCCCCCTGCTGAAAAATGACAGGGTGGATAATGAAACCTTTAAAAATAGGGGGCCAAGCCCCCTGATGACACTCTTTAGGGCACTTGTTCTATCAGGGGGAATATTTCTGCACTCAACGACCTTCAAGGCAGGGGGGAAATTTCCGACCTAGAAAATGTACAGGAACTTTCACGGCGCCATAAAGGAGATAAAACCCTCAATTTTTTGGGGCCTTGAGTTTCTAAACCCGTATTCCCTGGGAACGCAGGAGGAGAGATACATGATTATATACACCTGGAAAATCCTAGAGGGACTAGTACCGGGGAACTTGCACACGAAAAAACACTCACTACGAAAAAAAAGCTTGGGAGACGATGACCTCCCCCCAATGAAAAGCA
>NW_026508751.1:0-12827 GCF_026875155.1 Cherax quadricarinatus
CCGGGGGGCAGGCAGGTTTGCGCGAGGTGAGCGGGGACAGCAGGTTTGCTGCTAGGGGGCAGGGACAGCAGGTTTTCTGCCCCGGGGAGCGGGGGCAGCAGGTTTGCGGTAGGTGAGAGGGACAGCAGGTTTGCTCGAGGGGAGCAGGGGCGCAGGTTTACTCTAGGGGAGCAGGACAGCAAGTTTATGCTAGGTAAGGGACAGCAAGTTTTCTGCTAGTGAGGGGAACAGCAAATTTACTCTAGGTGAGCAGGGACGCAAAATTTAAATGCTAGGTGAGGGGGGGACAGCAAGTTTACTTGGTGACAGGGACAGCAAGTTTACTGTTAGGTGGAAAAGGGGGGCAGTTTACGCTAGGTGAACAGAACAGCAAGTTTTATGATAGTGAGCGGACAGCAGATTTACTGCTAGGTGAGCGGGACAGAGGTTTTTTTGCTAGGGGCAGAGACAGCAAGTTTATGAAAGCTGAGGGGGGACCAATTTGCTGTTTGGTGAGCAGGGCAGCAGGTTTACGCTAGGGGATTAGGGGAGCGGTTGCTGAGGTTGGGAAAAAGCAGGGTTTTTGCTAAGTGGAAAGGGCACCCGGTTTACTCTATCTGCTCGGGCCAGCAGGTTTTCCTTAGGTGAGGAGGGGGCAGCGGGTTTTTTGCATGAGCAGGGGCAGCAGATTCTTCCCCAGGGAGCAGGGGGCAGCAGGTTTACTGCTAGGTACAGGGACGCAGATTCACTCCTGGGGGCAGGGGCAGCGGGTTTACTGCAGGTGACAGGGACACAGGTTTACGCAGGTGAGAGCGACAGCAGGGTTTTTTGCTAGGTGACAAGGACATCAGGATTTCTGCTGCGACAGGGGCAGCAGTTTTTGCTGCTGTAACCAGGGACCAAACAAGGGTTTTTCTGCAAAGGTGAGCAGGGACAGCAGGGTTTGCTGCGGGGTGGCAGGGAACCCGCAGGTTTCCCGGGTAAGGTTTAAAAGGGACAGCAGGATTTCTGCTATGTAGCGGGGGGCAGCAGGTTTTTCTGCTAGGGGAGCAGGGACAGCAGGTTTAAATGCTAAGGGGAGAAGGGGGCAAACAAAGCTTTTCTGCTAGGTGAGCAGGGACGGCAGGTTTAAATGCTAGGTGGCAGGGAAAGCAGGTTTACTATAGGGGAAGGGAAAACAGGGAAGGGTTTTCTTGCTAACTGAGGGAGGGGCAGCAAAGGGTTTTCCCGCTAGGTTTAAACAGGGGCAGCAAGGGTTTCGCTGGGGGGAGGGAGAGGGGAACAGGTTAATGCTTTGGTGAGCAAGGACAAAGATTTGGGTTTTAGGTGAGAAGGGGCCCCCGGTTTGCTGCTAGGTGGGGCAGGGGCAAACCAAAGGGTTTTCTTTTTCTGGTTTCTCAGGGACACGTTTTGGGGCGGCCTTTATTTTACAAACGCAGGTTTTAAAACTGAGGTTAAACAGGGACCCCAGGACACAATTGTGCCCCCCAAAGACACCCAGGTTTACCTGGCTTAAGAAAAGAGAGGCCACAAAGGGTTTAAAAAAACCCAAAAATAGGGCCCGGAAAAGCATTTTACCCCCCTGGGGTAAAAAAGGGGGTAAGGGTTTTATCTGCTAAACTGATTTTAAAAAGGGGTGGACCCGGGGATTTACTGTTAGGTGTTCCCGGACACAAGTTTTTCTGCGGTTTACCGGGGCAGCGGGTTTTTTGCAAAGGGGACAAGGGGGGCACCGGTTTACTAATTGTTTACAGGGACAGCAAGTTTTAAATGCTAGTTTTAGCAGGAAAGGGGGAAGGGGAATTTTCGCTTGTTTATCAGGGACAGGGAAGTTTACTGCTAGGTGAGGGAGGGGGGAGCGGGTTTTTTGCTAGGTTTACAGGGAAAAGCAATTTTTCTTTCTGGGGAGCGGGGGGCAGCAGGGGTTTTTGCTAAGTAGCCGAGATAGCAGGTTTAAAATGTTTTGGTTTAGCAGGACAGCAGGGGTTTTCTGAAAAGGGGGAGCCCCGAACAGCAAAGTTTCTGCTTTTGGTGAGCATGGAACCCAGGGTTTTCTGGGGTTTAATTTACGGGACACGGGTTTTCTGCTAGGTTCAAAGGGCACAGGGTTTTAAATGGGAAGGGGGAGCGGGACAGCAGGTTTTCTCCTAGGTAAGCCCGGACAGCAGGTTTTCTGCTAGGTGATCAGGGGCAGCAGGTTAAATGCAAGAGGCAAAGGGGCAGAGGTTTTTCGTTAGGTGAGCATGGACAGCAGTTTTTCTGCAGGGGGAACAAAAGGACGCAGGGTTTTTCTGTAAAAAGGGGCAGGGGGCAAGGGAGGTTTTTCTGCTAGGTTTAGAAGGACACCAGGGTTTCTGTTTTTGGGGCAAAGGGGAAAAATCCCGGGTTTTTCTGGGGAAAGGGGGGCAGGGACAGCAGGGTTTACTGTTGGTACAAAGGGGCAGAGTTTTCTGGGTATGTGAGCAAGGGGGGACCGCAGGGTTTTCTGCAAGGTGAGCAGGGGCACAGGTTTACCATTAGGGGACAGGGACAGGGAAATTTACCCGCTAGGTGAGCAAGACAACAGATTTTTTGCTAGGTTTGCTGGACAGCATTTTCTGCTATTTGAGGGAGGGGCAGCCCAAATTTAACCCGCAAAGGGGAGTAGGGGCACCAAAGGTTTGCTGCTAGGGGGAGGGGGAAGGGCACCAGGTTTTTTGCTTTGGTGAGGGAGGGACAGCAGGTTTTTCTGCAGGTTTAGGGAGGGGCCCGCAAGTTTACTGCTGGGGGAGCAGGGGGCAGCGGGGTTTACTTTAAAGGGGAAACAGGGATAGGGAAGGGGTTTACTGGGATCTGAGTAGGGACAAGATTTTCTGCTTTGGGTGAAGGGGGGACAGCAGGTTTTCCCGCTAGGGGAGCAGGGAAAAGGGAGGAAGGGGCACTGCAGGTGAGGCAGGGGAAAACAATTTACGCAAAAAGCAGGGAAAAGCAGGTTTTTTCGCTATTGAGCAGGGGAAACAAGTTTACTGCTAGGTGAGCAAGGGGCAGCACGTTTACTGTAGCAAGCAGGGGCACAGGTTTTTCTGCTATGTTTCGCAGGGCAGGGAGGTTTACTCAAGGGGAAAGGGACAGCAAGGGTTTACTGCTAGGTGAGGGAAGGGGGAGCATTTTTCTTTCTAGGTGAACAGGGGGAGCAAGTTTAAATGATAGCTGAGCAGGGGAAAAAAAGTTTTCGCTACTGAGCAGGGGCACAGGGTCTCTTCCCGGCGAGAAGGGAGGGGCAGGGTTTTCCCTTTTAGGGGAGCAGTTTACCCCAAAGGGTTTTTTTCTAAGGGGAGCAGTGACACCCAGGTTTTTTTGCTAGGTGAAGGGGAGGGGCGCAGGTTTTTCTGCTAGGCGAGCAGGGAAAACCCGGGGGTTTTTTGCTATTTAAAAACAAACAGCCGGGTTTTCGGGTAAGGGGAGAAGGGACAAAACCGGTTACTGCAAACTGCCAAAGGGGCCCGCATGTTGCTTTTTAGTTAGCAGGGACCAAACAGGTTTACTGCTAATGAGCAGTTCGACAGCAGGTTTGCTGCGAGGGGGAGCAGGGACAGGGGAGGTTTGCTGCTAGGAGGCCCGGGGCAGGCCCGGTTTTGGGTGCCAGGGGAGCAGGGGCAGCAGGTTTCGCTAGGGAGCAGGGGCACATTTTTTCTGCGAGGTGAGCAGGGACAGCAGGGTTTTCTGCTGGTGGGCAGGGGCAAGGAAAATTTTTTGCTAGGGGAGAAAGGGAAAAGCAAGTTTTAACTGCTAGGTTTAGGAGGAACAGCAAGTTTTTCTGCTAGTGGCCCGGGACCCAAGTTTACTGCAGAGGTGACAGGGGCACAAGTTTTTACTGCTTTGGTTTAGCATTTTCAGCAATTTACTGTTTGGGGGAGAAGGGACAGCAGGTTTTTCTCTGTGAGCAGAGACACAAGTTTTCTGATAGCTTAAACAGGGGGCAGCAGATTTACTGCTAGGGGAGGGAGGACAGCAGGTTTTTTTTGGCTAGGGGAGGGAGAGACAGCAAGTTTTCTGATAGCTTTGGGAGGGCAAAACCCGGTTTCTGCTAGGGGAGCAGGGGCGCAGGTTAAATGCTAGGGGAATTAAAGGAGAGCAGGTTTGCTGCAAGGTGAGGGAGGGAAAAGCAGGGTTTAAATTGGGTAAGGAGAAAAGGGGCAAAACCCGGTTTTTCTGCCAAACCTGAAGGGCCCGGGGGTTTGCTCTTAGGTGGGGGGAGGACACAGGTTTACTGCTTTGGTGAGAAGGGGCAGCAAGATTCACTCCCAGGGGACAGGGACAGCAGGGGTTTCGTTTTGGGGACAGGGACAGCCCGAATTTACTCCTAGGTGAGCAGGGAAGCAGGTTTACTGCTAGGGGAGCAGGGGGCAAACCGTTTTCTGCAGGTGAGGGAACCCACAGCAGGTTTTTTTGCTGGTTTAGCAGGCCGCAGGGTTCTGCTTGACCGGGAGGGACAGCATTTTTTTCTGCTAGGTAACCAGGGGGAGCAGGTTTTCTGCGGTGGGAGGAAAAAAACAGGTTTGCTTTCGAGGAGCAGGGACCAAGCAAAGGGTTTGCTGCGAGGGGAGCAGGGAAAGCAGGTTTTTTCCCAGGGGAGAAAAGGGGCAGCAGGATTGCCTTTCTTTTGGAGCAGGGGCCCGCAGTTTTAAATGTAGTTTAGCAGGGACAGGGAGGTTTTTCGCTATGAGGGAAAGGGGCAGCAAGCTTTCGCTAGGGAAAAAGGGACCGCAGGTTTAAAGCTAGGTGAGGGAGGACAGCAAAGGTTTTTCTACTAGGGAAACAGGACAGCAAGCAGGTTTCCCGCCCAAACTGAGGGAGGGACAGCAGTAGTTCTGCTAGGTAAGCAGGGGCAGCAAGGTTTTCCCGCTTTGGGGAGGCCCGAGAGCAGGTTACTGCTAGGTGAGCAAAAGGGCACAAAAAATTGCTGCTAGGTGATAAAGGGGCCCCCAGGTTTTTCCCGCTAGGTGAGGGAGGGACACCAGGTTTTCTGCAAGGTGAACAGGGGCAGCAGGTTTTCTGGGTAGGTGAACAGGGACAGCAGGGTTTTCTGCTAGGTGGGGCAGGGAAAAGCAGGTTTCCCGGGTTTGGGGCAGCCGGGGGGCAAAAACCCGGGGTTTTCTGCTAGATGAGGGAGGGGCAAAAAGGTTTTAAGCAAGGAGCAGGGACAAACAGGGTTTAAACCCCTAGGTGACAGGATACCAGGTTTACCTGGGAAAGGGGAGCAGGGACAGCAGGTTTTAAGGGTAAATTTAGAGGGACACCAGGTTTTTAACTTTCTAGGTGAGCCCGGGACCAAACAGGTTTAATGCTGGAAACAGGGACACCAGGTTTTCTATTAAAGGGGAGGGAGGGACAGGGAAGTTTTTCTGGGTAATTTGGGCAGGGGCACAATTTTTCTGCTTGGGGAGCAGGGAAAGCAAGTTTACTTTCAAGGGGAGGGAGGGGGCAGCAAGTTTAAATGCTAGGTGACAGGGACAGCAAGTTTTTTCGCTAGGGGAGCAGGGAAAAAGCAAGTTTTTCGCTAGGGAGGGAGGACAGGGAGGGTTTTCTGGGTAAGTAGCAAATTTGCCCGGGTTTTCCGTTTGGGAGCAGGGGCAGCAGGTTTAAAATGAAAAGGGGAGGGGAGGGGACACATGTTTACTGCTAAGGTAAAGCAAAGGGGCAAACCCTTTTTCTTTAAATAGCAGGGCAGCAGGTTTCCTTTCCCAGGGAAGCCCGGGGCAGCAGGTTTAACCCGCTAGGGGACAGGGGCAGCAGGGTTTTGCTAGATGAAGGGGAGGGCAGCAGGTTTAAATGTTTTGGTTAGCAGGGACAGCAGGTTTTTCTGCAGGGTTTAAAAAAGGACACAGGGTTTTTTGCTTTTGGGGAGCCCGGGGACACAGGAATAAATGCATTTAGGGAGGGACACCAGGTTTGCTGTAGGAGCACCCACAGCAGGTTTTACTTTCTAGGTGAGAAGGGACAACCCGGTTTTTCGTTAGGTTTAGCAGGGGCAAACAGGGTTTTCTTCTAGGGGAACAGGGACAAACGTTTACCCGATAGGGGAGCAAGGGGCACAAGTTTCCCGCTATGTGAGCAGGGGCGCAGGGTTTACTGCAAGGTGAGGCAGGGAAAAACAGGTTTTTCAAAAAGGGGAGGGAGGGAAAAGCACGTTTACGGGTAAGGGGACAGGGGGCAGTAATTTTTCTGTATGTGAGCAGGGAACCCGCAAATTTACTGCTAGGAGCAGAAACAGCAAGTTTAAATGCAAAGGGGACAGGACAAAAATTTTTTTAAATTCTAAAGGGTTTGGGTTTGGGGCCCGCCGGTTTTTCTGCAAAGGGGAGGAGGAACGCAGGTTTTTCTAGCTAGCTGACAGGGGCAGCAAGTTTTTCTACTAGGAAGGGGCAGGGGCAGCAAAAGGTTTTCTGCTAGGGGAGCAGAGATAGCACGTTTTCTGTTTTGGGGAGCAGGGAAACACAAGGTTTTTCTGCTAGGGGGAGCCCCCGGGGCAGGGAGGTTTGTGGGAAAGGGAAGCAAAGGAAAAGCCGGGTTTGGGTGGGAAAGGGAAGCGGGACAGCAGGGTTTAAATGCTAGTGAGGGAGGGACAGCGGGTTTTTTGCTAGGTGAGCCGGGACAAACCCCCTTTTCTGCAAGGTTAAACAGGGGCACCAGGTTTGGGTGCTAGGTTGGGGAAGGGGGCAGCCCGGGTTTAAAGCAAGTGACAGGGACACCAGGGTTTTTTTCTAGGGGAGCAGGGACACAATTTACTGCTAGGTAGAAAAGGGGCAGCAGGTTTTCCAAAGTTTAGCCGGGACACCAGGTTGGGTTTCTAGGTGAAAGGGAACAGGGAAAAATTTTACTGGCTAAGGGGAGCAGGGAAACCCAGAATTGCTGCAGGGGAGCTGGGGCTACAAAATTTTCTTTCTGGTTACAGGGACTGCAGGTTTTTCGCTAGGTGAGGGGGGACAAACAAGTTTAAGGGAAGGTGAGGCAGGGGGCACCCAAGTTTGCTGCTAGGTGAGCAGGACAGCAAGTTTTACTGCTAGGTGATAGGGAAAAAAGCAGGGTTTTTTGCTTTTTGTGAGCAGGGACACCAAAGGTTTTGGGGCTAGGTGAGAAAGGGGACCGCAGGTTTACTGCTAGGTGGGGCAGGGGCAACCAATTTGCTGCTAGGTTTACGTTTACTACAGGTTTTGCGCTAGGAGGTTTGGGGCAGCAGGGTTTTCGCTAGGTGGGGGCAGGACAAACCGGTTGGTTTTCTAGGGAGGGGAAGGGGTAGCAGGTTTTTCTGCAAGGGGGAGCAGGGGGAAAACAGGTTTTTAAAATGGGAGGGGAGCAGGGAAAAGCAAAAAGGGTTTTGGTTTTTAGCGGGGTTAAAGGACAAGCAGGGTTTAAATGCGGGCCCAGGGGACAGCCCGGTTTTTCTGCTAAAGGGGGAGGGGCAGGGGAGCAGGTTTTCTGCTAGGGGAGCAGGGACAGGGAGTTTTTCGCAAGGGGAGAGCGACAAACAATTTTTTTTTGCCTAGGCAGGGGGCCCGGACAGCAAGTTTTTCTGCTAGGGGACAGGGGCAGCAAGTTTTTCTTTCTAGGTGAGCAGGGACAGCAGGTTTTTCTGCAAGGGGACAGGGACAGCAGTTTTAAATGCTAGCGAGGGAGGGACATTTAATTTTCCGCTAGCGAGGAGGACAGCAAGTTTTTTGCTAGGGGAGCAGAGAAAAGCAAGTTTAAAATTTGGGGGGGTGAGTAGGGCCACAAGTTTACTGCAAGGGGACGGGACAGGGAGGTTTACTGCTAGGGAGAAGGGAAAAGCAAGTTTTTCTGCTAGCGAGGGAGGGGCAGCAAGTTTTTCGCTAGCTTTGGCAGGACACAAGTTTTGCGCTGCTGAGCAGGGACAGCAAGTTTACGCAAGGGTGGCAGGGACAGCAAGATTAAATGCTAAAGGGAGAATGGACACAGGGTTTAACTGCTAGGGGAGGGAAATTACAGGAAGTTTACTGCTAGTGAGCTGGGATACCAGTTTTCCCGCTAGGGGAGCATGGCAACCCGGGTTTTTTGCTAGGAAGCAGGGGCAAACAGGGTTTTCTGCTAGGTTAGCAGGGACCCCCAAGGTTTTTTCCCTTTTAGGGGGACAAGGGGGCAGGTTTCTGCTAAGTTAGCAGGGACAGCAGGTTCCCTGCTAGATGGCAGGAACCGCAGGTTTTTCTGTAGTGGACAGGAACAGCAGATTTTTCTGCAAAATGACAAGGGGAAAACCCGGTTTTTCTGCTAGGTGAAAAAGGACAAACAGGTTTTTTCTTTCTAGGCGAGCGGGGCAGCAGGTTTTCTTTCAGGGAGCAGGGGCAACAGCTTTGCTGCTTTGGTGAGCAGGGGCGAAGGTCTGCGCTTAGGTTAGGGAGGGACTAAGGGCTGCTGCTTTGGGAACGAGGGACAGCAGGATTACTGCAAGGGAGCCCGGGAAAAAGCAGGGGTTTAAAGGGTAGGGTTTAACAAGGGCAGCAAGGGTTTTCTGCTATTTAGCAGGGAAAAGCAGGTTTACTTGGCCAAAAGGGGAACAAGGCAGGGGAGGGTTTTTCTGCAAAGAAAAAAGCAGGGGACAGCAGGTTTACTGCAAATTTAACAAGACCAGGTTCACTGCTTTGGGACAGGGACACAAGGGTTTAAATGCTAAATTTAGCAGGGGCAGCAGGTTTTTTCGCTAGGGGGGGGCTGGGAAAGCAGGTTTAACTGTTAAAGGGGACAGGGGGAGCAGGTTTATTTCTAGGTGAACAAGGACACAGGTTTTCGCAGGTTAGTAGGGACAGCAAAGGGTTTTTTGCTAGGGAACCCCGGGGCAACAGGTTTTACTGCAAGTGGGAAAGGGGCAAGGGAGGTTTTTTCTGCTAGGTAAACAGGGACAGCAGGTTTACTGCTAGGGTGAGCAGGGGGCGCAGGTTTTTTAAAGTTAAAGGGGAGCAGGATAGCAGGTTTTCTGCTAGCTGAGTAAGGGCAGCAAGGTTTTCGCTGGCCGAGGGCGGGCAAATTTTTTCTGCTGGTGAGGGGGACAGAAGTTTACTGCTTGGGGAGCAGGGCGCAAGTTTCTGCAGGGGGGCAAGGACTGCAAGTTTACTGCAAGTGAGCAAGGACTGCAAAGTTACTTCTAGTGAGGAAGGGGCAGCAATTTTCTCTGTGAGCAGGGGCAGCAAGTTTAAGCTAGGGAGCAGGACAGCAAAACTTATTGAGGTGAACAGGACGGAAGTTTACTGTAGGTGAGCAGGGACAGCAAGTTTCTGCAGGTACAGGACGCAAGTTTACTGCTAGGTGAGCAAAGCCAGCAAGTTACTCTAGGTAGCCGGGAAGCAATTTTTTGCTAGGTGAGAAGGACAGCGGTTAACTGCTGGTGACAGGGGCCCCCAAGTTTACGCAGTGAGCAGGGACAGCAAGTTTACTGCTAGCTGAGCAGGGGCAGCTAATACTCTAGCGGCAGGGAAAAGCAATTTCTGCAAAGGTGAGAAAGGGCACAGGGGTTTTTGCAGGGAGCAGGGACCCAGGTTTCTGGGTTTGGTGAGCAGGGCAGGAGTTTACTGCTAGGTGACAGGGACACCAGGTTTGCTGCTAGGTGAAAAGGGAAGGCGGTTTTACTTCTAGGTGAGCAGGGAAACCCGTTTTCTGCAAGGTGAGCAGGGACAACGGTTTGCTGCTAGGAGAGCAGGGACAGAGGTTTGCTGCTAGGTGACAAGGACAGCAGGGTTTTCCCGCTAGTGAGCAGGGACAGCAAGTTTACTTCTAGGTGAGCAAAGGAAGCAGGTTTGCTGCTAAGTGAGCAGGGACAGCAGGTTACTGCCTGAGGGAACAAACAGCAGGTTTGATGCTAGGTGAGCAGGACAGCAGGTTTAAATGCTAAGTGAGAAGGACACCAGGTTTAACTGCTGGTGAGCAGGGACAGCAGGTTGCTGCTAACGAGCAAGGGACAGCAGGGTTTTCTGCTAGGGGAGCTGGGGACAGCAGGTTTGCTGCTAGGTGAGCAGGGACTGAAGGACTGCTGCTAGGTGAACGAGGACAGCAGGTTTACTGTTAGGTGAGCAGGGACAGCAGGATTTACTGCTAGGGGCAGGACAGCAGGATCACTGCTAGGTGAGCAGGGACAGCAGGTTTACTGCTAAGTGAGAAGGGACAGCAGGTTTACTGCTAGGTGAGCAGGGACAGCAGGTTTACTGCTAGGTGAACAACGACAGCAGGTTTACTGCTAGGTGAGCAAGGACAGCAGGTTTTCTGTGCAAGGACAGCAGGGTTTACCGTTAGGTAGCAGGGCAGCGGGGTTTTCGCTGGTGAAGGGACAGCAGGGTTTTTGCTAGGTGAGCAAGACAGCAAGTTTTCTGCTATGGACAGGGGCCCAGGGGTTTTCTGCTAGGTGGGCCCGGGGCGGGGATTTTCGCTAGGTGAGAGGGACAGCAAGTTTACTGCTAGGTGAGCAGGGACAGCAAGTTTTTGCTAGGTGAGCAGGGACAGCAGGGTTTTCTGCTAGGTGAGCAGGGACAGCAGGTTTACTGCTAGGTGAGCAGAGACAACAGCTTTACTGCTAGGTGAGCAGGGACAGCAGGTTTACTGCTAGGTGAGCAGGGACAGCAGGTTTACTGCTTGGTGAGCAGGAACAGCAGGTTTACTGCTAGGTGAGCAAGGATAGCAGGTTTACTGTTAGGTGAGCAGGGACAGCAGGTTTACTGCTAGGTCAGCAGGGACACCAGGTTTACTGTTAGGTGAGCAGGGACTGAAGGTCTGCTCCTAGTTGAACGAGGACAGCAGGTTTACTGCTAGGTGAGCAGGGACAGCAGGTTTACTGTTAGGTGAGCAGGGACAGCAGGTTTATTGCTAGGTGAAAAAGGACAGCAGGTTTACTGCTAGGTGAGCAAGGACAGCAGGTTTACTGCTAGGTGAACAAGGACAGCAGATTTACTGCTAGGTGAGCAGGGACAGCAGGTTTACTGTTAGGTGAGCAGGGACAGCAGGTTTACTGTTAAGTGAGCAGGGACAGCAGGTTTACTGCTAGGTGAGCAGAGACAGCAAGTTTACTGCTAGGTGAGCAGGGACAGCAGGTTTGCTGCGAGGTGAGCAGAGACAGCATGTTTACTGCTATGTGAGCAGGGACAGCAGGTTTACTGCTAGGTGAGCAGGGACACCAGGTTTGCTGCTAGGTGAGCTGGGACAGCAGGTTTGCTGCTAGGTGAGCAGGGACAGCAAGTTTACTGCTAGGTGAGCAGGGACAGCAAGTTTACTGCTACGTGAGCAGGGACAGCAGGTTTACGGCTAGGTGAGCAGGGACAGCAGGTTTGCTGCTAGGTGAACAAGGACAGCAGGTTTACTGCTAGGTGAGCAGGGACAGCAGGTTTACTGTTAGGTGAGCAGGGACAGCAGGTTTACTGCTAGGTGAGCAGGGACACCATGTTTGCTGCTAGGTGAGCAGGGACAGCAGGTTTGCTGCTAGGTGAACAAGGACAGCAGGGGTTTTCTTTCTAGGTGAGCAGGGACAGCAGGTTTACTGTTAGGTGAGCAGGGACAGCAGGTTTACTGCTAGGTGAGCAGGGACACCATGTTTGCTGCTAGGTGAGCAGGGACAGCAGGTTTACTGCTAGGTGAGCAGGGACAGCAGGTTTACTGTTAGGTGAGCAGGGACATACGGTTTACTGTTAGGTGAACAGGGACAGCAGGTTTACTTCTAGGTGAACAGGGACAGCAGGTTTACTGCTAGGTGAACAGGGACAGCAGGTTTACTGCTAGGTGAGCAGAGACAGCAAGTTTACTGCTAGGTGAGCATGGACAGCAGGTTTACTGCTAGGTGAGCAGGGAGAGCAGGTTTACTGCTAGGTGAGCAGGGACTCCAGGTTTACTGCTAGGTGAGCAGGGACAGCAAGTTTACTGCTAGGTGAGCAGGGACAGCAAGTTTACTGCTAGGTGAGGAGGGACAACAGGTTTACTGCTAGGTGAGCAGGGACAGCAGGTTTACTGCTAGGTGAGCAGGGACAGCAGGTTTACTGCTAGTTGAGCAGGGACAACAGGTTTATTGCTTGGTGAGCAGGGACAGCAAGTTTACTGCTAGGTGAGCAGGGACAGCAGGTTTACTGCTTGGTGAGCAGGAACAGCAGGTTTACTGCTAGGTGAGCAGGGACACCAGGTTTACTGTTAGGTGAGCAGGGACACCAGGTTTACTGTTAGGTGAGCAGGGACACCGGTTACTGTTAGGTGGGCAGGGACGTCAGGTTTACTGCTAGGTGAGCAGGGCAGCTGGTTCACTGCTAGGTGAGCAGGGACACCACGTTTACTGTTAGGTGAGCAGGGACACCAGGTTTACTGCTATGTTAGCAGGAACACCAGGTTTACTGTTAGGTGAGCAGGACACCACGTTTACTGTTTGGGGAGCAGGACACCAGGTTTACTGCTATGTTAGCAGGAACACCAGGTTTACTGTTAGGTGAGCAGGGACACCACGTTTACTGTTAGGTGAGCAGGGACACCAGGTTTACTGCTATGTTAGCAGGAACACCAGGTTTACTGCTAGGTGAGCAGGGACACCAGGTTTACTGTTAGGTGAGCAGGGACACCAGGTTTACTGCTATGTTAGCAGGAACACCAGGTTTACTGTTAGGTGAGCAGGGACACCACGTTTTACTGTTAGGGTGAGCAGGGACACCAGGGTTTACTGCTATGTTAGCAGGAACACCAGGTTTACTGCTAGGTGAGCAGGGACACCAGGTTTACTGCTATGTTAGCAGGAACACCAGGTTTACTGCTAGGTGAGGCAGGGGCACCAGGTTTACTGCTAGTTAGCAGGAAAAAACCCCGGTTTTTGCTAGGTGGGGCAGGGACGGCGGGGTTTT
>NW_026508752.1:0-14917 GCF_026875155.1 Cherax quadricarinatus
TCAACCAAAAACCCCAAAGTTTTACAAAATACTTTTACTCAGTTTTTCCCCATTACAACTTTCCCCAAACCCAGTGCTTTCATACCCTTTTTAATCAAAAATTTTTAATTTGAAAACCAGCCAGTCCGTCGGGGAAAAAATTCACACGCTATTTTACACCCCTTTATTTATTCCTTTTTCCCCCATTTATACACCTCGAAATACCCCCAAAAATTTTTTAAATTGAGAGGTGCGTTCGGGCCCTTTTCAGTCACCTCTTGGGGTTTTCTGATCTGGGACTTTTTGCATCCCCCTTTTACGTTTTCCAAGCTTTTAAAAAACCACTGAAAGGTGACCAAACGGCAGCCATTTTAAAATGGGGCCCAACCGGATTAAATTTTAAAACCCTAAGTTTTTTTTTTATTTCAGATTTAACCCCAAGAATTTTTTTTTATTTTACAACACACTCATGTTGTCTTTTTTAAAATTTAACCCAAACTCCTAAATTTTTCCTTTTCCTTAAAAGGTATTAAAAACCATTTTTATTTTTTGGCTGATTTTCCAATTTGAAACTTTGCATTTGTCTTATTAAATTTGCGCCCTTCTCCCCATTATCGTTTTCAAATCAGGGGGATATTCTATTCTCATTTAAAGGAATTGGACGGGCCTTTTTTTCTAGAAAATTTTTGTATGGTATTTTTTCCCAATCCCCCTTAGGTTTTTCCACTTAAATCTTTGTAAAAAACGGGGGAACCTTGCAAAATTTTTCCTAAAGGCTTCCCGTTTAAGGGGGTTGAAAACAACTGTTTTTTTTAAATTTTTCCCTATGACCCAAAAAAATGGTCCCCTTGGAAATACGGGTTTTTGGGTCTTGGGGTTTAGGGGACTGGGGGGCCATCCTTGTTAGTGGATGGTTTTTTGGGTTTTGTGGAGGGTTTTTGGGGTCAATTTTCCGGGGTGTTTACTGGTGTGGGCTTTTCCCGGGTTTTATGGGACGGTTTTCCATCCTGGGTTTTTAGGGGGGGTTTCATTTTTGTGGACGGTTGGGTTGCATCCTTGTTAGTGGATTTTTCCCCATCCTTTTAGGGGTGGTTGGGGGGTTTCGATCCTGGGTTTAGTGGACTTTGGGGGTCCTTTTGGGATAAAATTGCTAATTTGGGGGTGGAAAAAAGGGGTTTCTTAAAGTTGTCTTGTTCACAACTTTTAAAAACCCTTTTGTTAATGACGGGTGTTGAATTTTAATTTTATTTTATTATTTTGGGGATTTTTTATTATTTGGTTGGGCACCTCGGGAAGGGCTGTTGTAATCCTTTTGGTGATGGTGGGTTTTCATTGAAAGCGGAGATGGTTCCACTGTTTTTTAAAGTCGTTATGGGTCACCGGGTGTGGTTGTCGTTGGATAGTACGGTGGTCAGCCCGGGTTTTGGTGCTGTTCCCCCGGGACTGGGGGAAGGGGTCCCCCCAGATACCTCATTTGTAGTTCCCTTTATTCGTGACTATCTTATTTTTTAGGTGTAAAATGGAAAAAACTTTTTTAATTAAATCAAATAACCTCAAATAGTTGGGCAATAACCCCAGATTGAAACCCTTAAAGGATAGGAGGGTTAAATTAAAAATTTTGCACAGTGGTAAAACTACCTTTAAATTGTAAATATCCTTTGGATAAATTTATTGTAGCCGCTGGTCCAGTGGTTAACGACCGGGTTTTTTACCTAATCGCCGGTTAAACCCCCCTTGGTTTTTTACAAAATACCTTTTTTTCGCAAAAACAAAACCCCTTTCCCCCCCTTCTTTTTCATAGCTGATTTTTTTGTTAAACATGAAAATTTTTAACAAAGTGTTAAATAATTGGGTAAATGTGCTCCCCGGTTTAAATAATTAATTGTGAATCTAATGTAGGATTTTGTGGTAACCATTTTGTGGGAAGATTCGGGTTAGTCCCGGGGGGGGGGTGGTATTTGGGGGTTATCTGCAAAAATTGTAGATTTTGTGGTGGTTTTTAATGATATATTTGGGGGTTGGATGGGTTGGTTATGGGTTGGGGGTGTTTGGGGTATTAAAATTTGGGGTGGGGGTAGTGTGATGGTGGAAATTTTTTTCCCCTTTATGGGTAAAGGGGGGGTAGTGGGGGGTGGTTAGGGGTTGGTGGTAGTGTATGGTGGAAATTGTGGTGGTGGTGGTGGGGGTGGTATTGTGGTGGGGGTTGCTGTGGGATGGTGGAATATGTGGTGGTTGGTAGCTGTGTGAGGGTTTAATGTGGTGGGGGTAGCTGTGATGGGGGGGTATATTGGTGGGGGTAGTTTGGGGTGGGTGGTTATGGGTGGTGGTAGCGTGGTGATGGTGGTATATGTGGTGGGGGACTGTATGGTGGTATATTGGTGGGGGTTTTGGGGGGGGATGGTGTATATGTGGTGGTGGTAGTTTGTGATGGTGGATTGTGGTGGGGGTGGTAGCTGTGGGGGTGGGGTATATGGGTGGTGGTATTTGAATGGGGGTTTATGTGGGGGTTTGTGTGGGGTGGTGGTATGGGGTTTTGGTGGTAGTGTGGTGAGGTGGTAATGGGGGGTGGTTACTGGGGGATGGTGGTTTTTGTGGGGTGGTAGCTGTGATGGTGGTAATGGGTGGTGGTAGTGGGGGATGGTGGTATGGGGGGGTGGTAGCGTGGTGATGGTGGATATGTGGTGGTGGTAGTGTATGGTGGTATATGTGGTGGGGGTTTAGTGTGGTGTTGGTAGATGTGGTGGGTGGTGGGGGTAGTGTGTGTTGGATGGTGGTAGCTTGGTGGTAATGGGTGGGGTATGTGGGGGGTGGTGGTAGTTGTGTGGTGGGGTTCATTGTGGGGGGGTGGGGAAAGTGAAGGTGGGATGTGATGTGTTGGGTTTGGAGTGTTGTGAGGGTTTGTACTTAATAAAATTTCTTATTTTAAAAGTTGTAAAGGTAACCATTGAAAGGGGGATAAGTTAAGTGAATCAGTTTACTACTATTTTTGAAAGTTGCTTTTATCTTTTTCCCAAATTAGGGAAAATTTTCCGGGATGTCCCCAAACAACCAAATCCCAATAAAAATTCCTTTTTCTTACTTTTAGGATTTTTTAAAAAAAAGGGAAGGGATGGGGAGCAGGGTTTTAAAGGGAAAACATTAATGCTCTTCCTGTAAGGGGACGAACCCGGACCTCAGTGGTGAGCTAGTGCGCTACCAGCTAACAGGGGCCCTCAATACAGACAAGTGAAGAAAAGACAGGTGTGCAGTATCGGGGTATCTTTATTGTAGACGTTTTCCCCACCAGTTTATGGAGAGAGTTGGGGGGGTTAACCCCCCCGGGGCCCCGGTCTGTGCCCAGGCCTCCTGGTGGATCACCCTATAACCAGCTGTTACTGTGGCTGTCCCAAATCCAGCGTACAGCCACGCCCGATCGGTACCACTTTTAGGTGCTTTTTTTCCAAGTGAGCTTGAAGATGCCAGGGGTCTATTGGAAAATCCCCCTAGTATGTGGGGGCAGTTGAGCAGTTCGGGCCCCCTGACACTTATTGTTGGTCTTTTAAAACGTGCTAGTACCCCCCTGTTTTCATTGGGGGATGTTGCATCGTCGCCAAGTCTTTTGTTTTCGTTGTGAGTGACTTTGTGTGCAAGTTCGGTTGCCCCTCTAGGTTTTTCCCCAGGTGTATTACATGTATCTCCCCCGCCTGCGTTCAGGAACTCCCGTGGCTTTATCAGACACTACAAGGACCCAAGGGATGTAGGTTTTAAAAAAAAGATTGGGGAATAGTCCCTCAGCTGTGGACTTGGTGAAATCATCGTAGTCTTGAAAAATTGATCGGGCCAGGAGTGGTTTTCAGTACTTGAAGGGTTTCTGAAGGAGTTTAAGGGTCCTGCCCCAGCGGCAAGGTCCCAAAAACCCCCGGTCTCCTGGTTAAAAAACTTAGAACTTTAAAAAAAAGGGGGAAAACGGCTTAGCCCTGTCCCATTTAGCGGGTGAGGTCCCTTCACTTTCCCAGCAGGGGAAAAGGGGGGGGGGGTGGAGGTTATGGGGGTTTGGAAATGTTGGGGGGATATGGTAGCTTGTGGTTTTGGATTGAAGGGGTGGTGGGTTTCCCGGCTGGGTGGGGCGGTGGAGGCAGGTAAGTGCAGAACTGGGGCGTGTGATAGTGGAGGGGTGAGATAGTGGAGTGGGAGTTGGGGGAGGAATGAGATATGGAGTGGGGAGGGGTGTCCCCCAGAAAGTAAAATACGGGAGGCATGCAAAATGCCTCCAAAATTAAAAGTAGGGGGCCCTTGGACACTGAGGAAAACACCATAAGTGTCCGGGGCCCCAAGACTGTCAAAAAGCCCCCCATCAAGCATTTGGGGAAAATTCCAAAAAAAATCCCGGTGCCTTCAAAAGAGAGTGGAAAATACCTAAAATCAGTGCCGGTCAAAAGGGCTGTGGCTCGTAGTTGGACTGCGTGCGGCCCGCAGTAATGCCCCGGTTGATAGGCCCTGATCCATGGGCATGGACCGGGTCGGGGGGCGTTGACCCGGAATAACCTTTTCCCGGTAACCCTGGTGGTTTTTTTGGGGGGGTGAGATAGTGGAGGGTGAGATATTGGGGGGAGTGTGGGAAAGTGGGTAGGGGGGAGATAGTGGGGGGTGAGAGTGGAGGGGGGGAGTTAGGGGGTGGGGTGTGGAGGGTGGGGTTGGGGATGAGAAGGGGGGAGGGGGAGATGTGGAGGGGTGAGTAAGGGAGGGTAATAGTGGAGGGTGAGATATGGAGGGTGAGTAGTGGAGGGGAGATTTGTGGAAAGGGGAGTGGAATGGGAGGGGGGATAGTTGGGGGGGGGTGAGGGGTTAAGTGGAGGAGGAGTAGTGGGGGGGTGAGATAGTGGGGTTTTGTGGGATGGGGGTGGTGTGCTAGGGACACAAAAATGAAGGAACACCGCGCAGGGCACGGCCCATGCTAGGCAAGTTATCTCAATCCCCTATATGCCCATTCACTCTGTCTTTTAATTTATCGTAGATTTTCCTAAATACCCCTCCTCGGAAAAAAGGGTTTCCCAAACATCTACAAACTCTATTGTTTAAACCTGCACTTCCCTTTCATCCTTTTAATCTAAATTTATCTAATTGAATCTATTGCTGCGGTTTTTTCCTAGTTCGGTATTTTTACCACGTCATTTATGTTCCCCTTTTTTTATTCAGTTTTCCATTTGTACACTTGAATCACATTTCCCCCTCATTTTACCGTCTATGAGAAGGGAAATATGGAAGGAATGAAAATCAGCGTGTATTCACTTAGTTTGTGGTTGCAGGGGTCGAGTGCAACTCCTGCCCCCCCTCTTCATGGTCGTTGGATAAGGGGATTTTGGAAGAGGGGTAAACGGAGTGTTTTTGACACACTTGTGAAGAAACTTGTGACACCTGTGATACACTAGTGAAGACAATTTTGACACACCTGTGACACATTTGTGAAGAACCTTGTGAACATCTGTGACCACTTGTGAAGACACTTGTGAACACCTTTGACACACTTGTGACACCCTGTGAACATTGTGAAGACACTTTTGCACTCTGTGCCCACTTTTGAAGAACTTGTGACACACCGTGACACACTTGTGCCCCACCCGTGACACAATTTTTTGAAATTGAAATTGTTGGGGAAAAATTTTTGGAAATGTGTTTTGCACCTGTACAATTTGAAGTTGTGAAAATTGGCCTTTTTTTGACACCTGGAAAACTTTAAGAACTGTGACAACCTTTACACCACTTAGGAAGCACTTGTGACCACCTGTACACATTTTACGAATTGTAAATAAATTGTGACACTTGTAGGACACCCTTTTGACAAATGTGAAACCTTGTAAACACTTGTGAACTTGTTTGAGGGCCCCCTGGGGGGACCTTGTGGGAAATTGTGAAGGCACTTGTGAACTTTTGAAGGGCACTTGTGACATTGTGGGACCTTTTTGACACTTGTTAGGACATTGTAACACTTGAGGTTTAAAACATGATCTTTTTCACCCGGTGTATTTTTGTTGTGACCAAGTGTGTGTGTTGTGACCAGGTGTGTGTGTTTTGGGCCCCGGTGTAGTGTGTTTTGCCAAGTGTAGTGTGTTGTGCCAGGTGTGTGTGTTGTGGGCAGGGTGTGTTTGTGACCCAAATTAGTGTGTTGTGACCAGGTGTAGTGTGTTGGACCAAGGGTTTGGTGTTTTGGGGCCAGGGGGTAGGGGTTGTGACCAGGTGTAGTGGTTGTACCAGGTTTTTGTGTTTTGTGACCGGTGTAGTGTGTTGTGACCAGGTGTAGTGTGTTGTGACCAGGTGTTTAGTGTGTTGGACCAGGTGTAGTGTGTTGTGACCAGGTTAGTGGTTGTGCCAGGTGTGGTGTTGTGACCAGGTTAGTGTGTTGAACCCGGTGTGTATGTTTTGCCAGGGTGGTGTTGTGACAGGTTAGTGTGTTGTGACAGGTTTATTTGTAAGGGGATGGGGTTTTGACCAGGTGTGTGTGTTGTGACCCGGGTTTGTGTTGTGACCAGGTGTTGTGTTGTGACCAGGGGTAATGTTATGACCAGGTGTGTGTTTTGGACCAAAGGGGTAGTGTGTTGTGCCCCGGGTAGGTGTTGTGACCCGGTTAGTGTGTTTGACCAGGTTAGTGTGTTTTGACCCCGGGGTAGTTTTATGACCAGGTGTAGTTGTTTTGACCCGGGTGTGTGTTGGGACCAGGGGTTGTTTTTGAAAAGGGGTTGTTTTGACCCGGTGTAGTGTGTTGTGACCCCGGGGGTAGTGGTTGTGACCAGGGGTTTGTGTTGTGCCCCGGGGGGTAGTGTGTTTGCAGGGGGTTTGTGGTTGTGACCAGGTGTAGTGTTTGTGAGGTTGATGGTTGTGCCAGGGGTAGTTGTTGTGTCCAGGTTTTAGTGTGTTTGCCCGGTAGTGTGTTGTGCCGGTGTAGTGTGTTTTTACCAGTGTAGTTGTTGTGACCCGGTGTAGTGTGTTGTGACCAGGTGTAGGGTTTTTGTGCCAAAGGGTTTGTGTGTTTTGACCAGGGTTTTTGTGTTTGTGACCAGGTGTAGTGTTTGTGACCCGGTGAGTGTGTTTGGGCCAGGTGTGTGTGTTGTTCCAGGTGTAGTGTGTTTTTGGCCCGGTGTAGTGTGTTGTCCAGGGGGTAGTGGTTTGGGGCCCGGTTAGGGGGTTTGTGGACCAGGTGTGTGTTGTGACCAGGGTAGTGTGTTTTGACCCGGTTTTGTGTGTTGTGGGCCAGGGGTATGTTGTACCAGGTGTTTGTGTGTTTGTGACCAGGTGTAGTATTTTGTGACCAGGTGAGTGTGTTATGACCGGGGTACATGTTGTGAGGGCAAGGAATGTTGCTGTCACTTGTTTCGCCCCCTCTTGGAAAATTCTTTGTAATGTAATTTTACTAAAAAGGGGGGATAGTGGGAGTGAGTTGGGTTCTGGTAGTGTGGTTGGGATGTGGTGTGGTAGTGGTTTGGGTTTTAAAGGTTGTGGTTTGGGGGGTGGGGGTTGGGAGGGGCAGGGGAAAGGGGGGGGGGAGTGTTTTCAGGGGGGAAGGAAGGGTTGGGAGTTTGGCAGGGGAAAGGGAGGGTTTGGGGGTTGCAGTGGAAGGGGGGGTATGGTGGTGTTGAAAGGGGGAGGGGGGGTTTTTCAGTATTGCAGGTGGAAGGGAAGGTATGGTGGGGTTGCAGGGAAGGGAGGGTATTGTGGGTGAGTAAGAGGGGAGAGTTGGTGATGTGGGTGAGGGGGGGGTGAAAGGGCTGTTGTCGATGGGAGTGAAAGGGAGGTGGGGGAGGTTTTGATGTGGTCTAGGGGGGGGGGATTCCTGGGGGAAGAGGGGTTAAGAAGGTGTTAGTTAGTTAGTTCCTTTTTTTTCCTAGGGACATGTCGATTAGACACTAGGCCCTTTTTTTTTGTAGTGTGTGTGTGTGTATGTGTGGTATGTGTGTGTGTTGTGGTGTGTCTGTGTGGTCTGGGTTTTTGTGTTTCTCACATTTGGAGCTCTGCTGCGACTTTAAAAAATTGATCAGCTGTTGTGATAAAGGGCGTTTTGTAGCCCCTTTTCCCCCTCTCTCTCTTTTTTCCTCCCCTCTCTATCTCTCTCCTCCCCCTCCCCTCTCTTCCTTCTCTCTCCCCCCCCACACCACACACACCCCACCCACACACACACACACACACACACCCCACACACACCCCACACCCCCCCCCCCCCCCCACCGCATCTCACTCCTTAAACCGGATCCCTCCCCTCCCTCTTTCACCCTGCCCCCCCCACCTCTCCCTCCTTCCCCCCCCCTCCCCACCCCCCAATTGTTTTCCCCCTCCTTCCCACCCCCCTCCCCTTCTCCCCCACATAGCCACGTTCCTCCACTACCCCCCCCCCCCACACTTGACAACACAATATTTCCCCTAACATACAGAATTACATAGTTTTCCCCAAATCTGGGGAAATAGGTTAAAAAAAAATTGGATTCCCCAGAGAGCAACAAAAAAACCCAAGGGACAGGAGGGGGAAAAACTCCCAAAGGGGGAAGTTTGGGAAAGCAGGCTCACAAAAAGGGAACATGAAGGGGAAAAAAAAACTAGAAAATTTTGGCTGAGAATGGAAAGAGGATAGACTTTGGGAAAGCGGGGAAGGGGGGTTCCCAAGTCAAAGCAAAAGGGGCCCAGGATACAAAAGTTTGAAGGGGAACAAAAAAATCTGAAACAGCCTAAAAAAACTAAAAAAACATTTTGGGTTTGCCCAACGAGACGGGCTCCCTAAACCAAAAATAAGGGGACTGTAGGGAAAGGAGCAAAACTGCTTTGTGGGCTAAATTTCGTGGAGACTGTAGTAAAGAAAGAGCTAAGCATATGTGGAGGCCCAAACAGAACGCAGAGCCCGGGGAAAACCCGAAAAGGGGAAAAATGACGGGCCACGGGCCCCAAGTACATTAGCTAGCAAAACTGAAAAAAGGAAACTGCAATGGGGGAAAATAAAAATTAAATTGGGGGGGTTACCCCAGGGAATGCAGTGGGAAATTAAAAAGGGGTAAAGGTCAATTTTGGGTTTTTTATGGGCCCCCCAAAAAGTTGAAGGGGAAAAAATTTTTGAAAAAGAAAAAAAAGGGGGAAAAAAAAGAAATTTGGGAAAGCATGAAAGCAATGGAGAAGATAATAAACCCAAGGGAAAATTTTTTTCGGAAAAATGGGGTGGGTTTGCAAAAAAAAAAAACCCCCGGCCAGTGAAAGTGACCTTAAGGCGAATTGACTGGGGAACAGGTTCCGGGAAGGGGGAAAAGCACGATTAAGGGACTTTGCCCCCCTACGGGAAGGGTTTGTACCCTTCGACTGCGACAGAAAACCAAGCAGAAAAGGCAAAAACAAGAGGATGGTAAAAAGGGCAAAAGGAGGAAAGAGGGGGGATGGAGAAGACAGACGGAACCCCAAGACACGGGAAAAGAAAAAATACAGCCTCCCCCCAACTTCCTATAAACCCTCCCAACCGGGTCAACCCCAGTGAAACCCAAAACCCTTTAAACCCAAAAAACACCCATGCCACCCCCAATGCCCCCAACCCACTGCATTAAAAACTCCCCCCCCAAAGAAAACCCCCCAAAAATTATTCCTTTCGGGTCTCCCACTTCCCCCCCCCAATACCCCTCCCAACCAAATCTTAGAAAAAAATTTTAAAGGGTTTTGTGGTTAAAAAAATGAAAGATGGAATAACAAAAAAGTATGAGGAGTGGAAAGAAAAAATTTCAAGGAGAAAATCCCCGGGAAAATAATACACCCACAGAAACAAAACTAAACCAAATAAAAACAATTAAATCTTTCCATCTGGATATCAAACCCTCAGGAAAAGAAGAGGGGGAGAGGGGGGGGAGGAGTTGCACTGCTCTTTAAAAACCAAGGGGGGGTTTTTAAAAAGAAAAGGGAAAGGGGAATGGGGGCACGGGCAAAAGGGGAATACTTATTTAGGAACAACCCAAGTCTGAGGGAAAAAGGGATAATTGCAAAAATTTTACAACCCCACCACAGAATGCAGGGGGCCAAGAAAAAGAATACGATGAGAGCAACAGAGCAATGGTCGAACCCACTAGCCAGGTGGCCGGAGGCCCCACTTTGGGGGGAGCAAAGTTACTATTTAGGGGTGTTTTTCAATCAAAAAGGAGGGGGGAAAAAACCCCGGGACCCCCAGGGGGGGGCCCCAAAAACATGGGAGCCAAGATGATGGATGGGGGTATTTGGGAAAACCCTTTCATAAACATGTTAAGACCTCCCAGGAGGAGGGAGGGATAAACCCAGCAAGACTGGACCTTGTATTCCCCCTTGGGATATTTCGAAATCGAGGAAATCATTATAAAAGGCCCCTGGGACTAGTGTCATGTGGTTCGGTGCTTCGAACCATAGTTGGCCCCAAGTGGAAAAGAAGGGGAAGGAATAGGGGGGGGAAAAAAACCAAACTAAAAAAAAGGGGGGAAAATACTCAGGTTGGGGAAACCCTTCTTTCAAACTTTCCCGGGGGAGGGGGGAACGCGGGAAAACCAGTACAAAAAATGAGGGACAAATGTGGCAAAAAAAAATGCAAGGGGGCCCAGGGGAGAGGTTTGTTCCCAAGGGAAACAGAAAAAATGGGAAAAACAAAATGAGCCCTTTGGGTTCACCCAAGGTGTAGGGGGGCAAAAACTAGGGGTTTTCTAGAGAATGGAAAAAAGGGACAGAAGACAAAAACCTCTTGGGGAAAAAAAGAGATTAGCCGAAGGCCAAAAAAAACAATATGCACAGATAAAAGGGAGGCCCCAGGCCTTTTTAAAAGAAAAAAGAAAATAGCATTTAAAGTCAAACGCCCGAAAACTGTTTTTAAAAGGGCCCCATCAGGAGGAAAAAAACGTCAGGACCAAGGAATTTAGACTGAGGAAAGGGGGATGGGGAATTCCCAAAAAACGACCGGGGTATGTCAGGAAACTCAAAACAAATTTTAAAAAGTATTTAAGTGGAAACCAGTAGGCTTCCCGGAAATCAAGCAGGGGGGTTTCACCAGCCCAAATTTCTGGTTTAGGTACATAAAAACCAAGGAGGAGGTGGAAGAAGCTGCTATGCGAAAATTGACACCTCAAAGGGGGGGGAAACCCGGGCAACACCCCCCGTGGGTTCTTAAAGAGGGGGCAGAAAATATTGTTGTACCTTTTAAAAAAGATTTTAACACATCATTTGAAACTTTGGGGAACTCCCCCAGGTAAAAGGAAAATGGCAAATGTAGTCCCAATTTTTTAAAAAGGGGGGACAGAATGAGGCACTAAACACAGGGCCTTTTATCAATAACGTGTAATTTTTTTCAAGGGCCCGGGAAGATCCTCAGGAGGGGAGGGTTGGGCACCTGGGGAAAAAACCCAAATGTATAATTGACAACCAGAAAGGTTTCAGGGGGGGGAAAAACCCGTGTCACAAACTACTAGAGTTTTTTGACAAGGGACAGAATAAGAAAAAAGGGGAGGGGTGGGTCGACTGCATTTTTTTTTGGGCTGCAAGAAGGGCCCTTTACACAGTTCCTCACCCAAAAGGTTCGCAAAAGCTAGAGGAACAGGGGACAAATAAAGGAAAGGCAAATGCAAAGGATTTAGAGGGAAAATTACAAAGGGGGGCAACAACGAAATCATGGGGACGTGACGGGGGGGTGGGCAAAGTGGGGGCTGGGGAAAAACGGGGTTACAAAAGGGGGGAGTCCCCAGGGGCCCGTGCTTTCTTTTGGGATATGTGAATGACATAACGGGAAAGGGGAAAACTCAAAGTGTCCTTGTTTGCAGACGTGTGAAGTTAATGAGGGAAAAATAAAAACGGATGGGATCAACCCGGACTACAAAGAGGGCCCGGAAAAGGGGTACAAGCCGGTCCAACAAACTTTCCTTGAGTTTAACCCTGCCAAATGCAAAGTCCGAAAATTGGGGGAAAGGGGGAAAGGACCGCAGACACAATAATTTTTGATGGCCAAAGTCTGCAAACCTCAATCAAGGAAAAAGATTTTGGGGGTGAAATTTTTAACACCTAGCATTCTCCCGAAAGGGGCCCCATCAAAAATAACTGCTGCGGGTTTTGGGCGCCGGCAAAACCCACGGAAAGCGGGTTTTGATACCTTTTGTAAGGATTCGTTCAAAACCTGTATACCATTTAAGTTAGGCCCAAAATGGAGTATGCAGCCCCCAGTTTTTGGGAAATTTCACCTATCAAGCACGTCAATAAAAATTTGAGAAAGTGCAAAGGTTTTTCAAAAAGATAGTCCCGAACTACGGGGTTTTTCCAAAGAAAAAAGGTTGAGGGGGAAACGGCCTGACACCCCGGGGCCAGGGGGGTCAGGGGGGACGATAACGACATATAAAATACTGCACGGGAAAAGACGAGGGGGACAAAAAACGGGATGTTCCAAAAAATGAGACACAGACAAAAAGAGGTCACAATTTGGAAAAATTGAAGACCAGATGAATCAAAGGGGTGGTTTGGGAAATATTTTTTCAGTAAAAGAGTAGTCAAGCCCCTGGAATAGCCTAGAAAGTGAAGTATGGGGGCGGGAACCATACATATTTTTTTAAAGGGGAGGGGATGATAAAGCCCCATGGAAAACAGGGGAGAGAGGCCCCAGTAGAATTTGTAAAAAGGCAGGGCCCGGAGCTATGACTCGAAACCCCTGCAACCACCAAATAGGTAAGTACAAACACACACACACACACACAAACCTGTCTTTCCTCTGCCAACAAAATGCAAGAAGGCAGAGGAAAGGTTTGTTCCCAAGGGCAACACAAATAATGGGAAGACCAGAACGAGCCTTTGGTTTACCCAGAGGTGTAGGGAAGCAAAAACTAAGTGCGCTAGAGAATGGAAAAAGTACAGAAGACAAAGGACCCAGGAAAATAATGAGATAAGTCGGATAGGCAGAAACGAGTATGCGCAGATAAGGAGGGAGGCCCAGCGACAATACGAAAACGACATAGTATGGAAAGTCTAGTCTGATCCGATGCTGTTGTTTAGCCACATCAGGAGAAAGACAACAGTCAAGGACCAGGTAATAAGGGAGGTATTTACAGTGGAGAGAGAAAGGACTCCGGGAAGTCAGAATAGGGGGGCACACCAACAAGGGATATACCAACAAGTGTTGGATGAAATACATACAACCGAGGAGGAGGTGAAGAAGTTCCTAAGTGAACTTGATACCTCAAAGGTGGTGGGACCGGACATCTCTCCATGAGTCCTTAGAAAGGGAACAGAGATGCTGTGTGTGCCACTAACAACAGTTTTCAACACATCCATTGAAACTGAGCAACTACCTGAGGTGTGGAAGACAGCAAATGTAGTCCGCACTTTTTAAGAAAGGAGACAGATACGAGGCACTGAACTGCAGACCAGTGTCACTGACGTGTATAGTATGCAAAGTCAGGGAGAAAATTATCAGGAGGAGAGTGGTGGAACACCTGGAACGGAAGAAGCTTATAAACGACAACCAGCACGTATTCAGAGAAGGAAAATCCTGTGTCACTAGCCTTGGGAGTTTTATGACAAGGTAATGGAAATAAGATACGAGAGAGAGGGATGGGTGGATTGCATTTCTTGGACTGCAAGAAGGCCTTCGACACAGTTCCTCACAAGAGATTAGTGCAATAGCTAGAGGATCAGGCACACATACCAGGAAGGCCACTGCAGTGGATCGGAGAATATCTGACAGGGAGGCAACGAGTCATTGTGCGTGACGAGGTGTCATAGTGGGCGCCTGTGACGAGCGGGATTCCACAGGGGTCAGTCCTAGGACCAGTGCTATTTTCGGTATATGTGAATGGCGTGACGGAAGGAATAGACTCAGAAGTGCAAGGTTAATGAGGAGAATTAAATTGGATGAGGATCAGGCAGGACTACAAAGAGACTTGGATAGGCTGAAAGACTGGTCCAGCAACTGGCTCCTCGAATTTAACCCCGCCATATGCAAAGTAATGGAGATCGGGAAAGGGCAAAGAAGACTACAGACAGAGTATAGGCTAGGTGGCCAAAGACTGCAAACCTCATTCATGGAAAAAAATATTGGGGTGAGTATAACACTGGGCACATCTCCTGAGGTGCACATCAATCAAATAACTGCTGCAGCATAGGGGCGCCTAGCAAACCTGAGAATAGCGTTCCGATACCTCAGTAAAAAAATCTTTCAAGACTCGAACACCGTGTACGTTGGCCCTTTTGGAGTATGCAGCCCATTTGGAAACCCCCCTGTCCGCAATCAAGAATTAAAATGCAAAAGTTTTCAACAAGATTAGGTCCGAGTAAGGATAATGTCCTACGAAGAAAGGGAAAACAGCCTACGACACTGGGGGAAAAGGGGGGGTAGGGGGGACATATAACACAAAATGCGGGGAGAATTGACAGGTGGGTGGGGCACAGAAACGGGTCCAATTGAAGTAAAGACTCAGAGAATCAATGGGATGTTTGAAATATTTCTTCGTAAGGTTTTCAGGAAATGGAATAGTCTGGCAATGACGTAGTGAGGCAGGAACCCTACAAATTTTTTTAAAAAGAGGTTTGATAAAAAATCAGGGGCAGGGGAGGACCATAAAAGTCAAAGAGGGGTGGGCCCGGGGCTATGACTCGACCATTGCAACCCAAATAGTGGTATACACACCACACACACAACACCACACCACCTTACAAATTATACACTACATACACCACACATAACACCACACAATCGGACGGGACCAGGGAGAACTACAGAGGGGTCGGACAGCTGCAACCTTTTCCCGCAACTTCCCTGAAGTTCAATCCCCCCAATGCGAATCATGAAGATGGGGGAAGGGGAAAGAAGCTGCAGACCCAGTACAGTCTAGGGGGAGAGATACAAACCTCACTCAAGGAAAAAAAATCTTGGGGTGAGTAAACACCAGGCACATTTCCCGGGCGCACATCAACCAGATAACTGTTCAGCAATGGGCCTAGTAAACCTAAG
>NW_026508753.1:0-14205 GCF_026875155.1 Cherax quadricarinatus
GCCCCGGGTAGTTATGGCTTCTCATCCCCATATTCTGTGGATCCTTTAGGTCTGTCAAGCATCAACAGCAGCAGAAGGTAAGGTGTTAAACAGCTGGTCCACAATGCTGCACCTTTACAGCCTATTGAGAGGTGATTCGTACGTTTTAAATGAAGTTGTACCTATAGACGAGAGATTAGTGGAATTAGGCATATTACACTTGAGAAATTGTATAAAACAAAAGAACATAAGAAGAGAAGCAGTTCAGGTCTACTGAATCATACAAGTCAGGTTCCCCAAATCCTTCCCCTTTTCGCCCATATTACCTCATCCTAATGAATGGACAAGAACATAAAACACCAGGTTTGAACTACGGCAGCAGAACTACACTTGTGAGTTTGTTGTCGGAATTAATGTTATCACATAATTTGTTAATAATATTCAGTGGTTATGTATGTTTGTGAGGGCTGGCCTATTGGTTTTGTTTGGAGGGCTGGCCCATTGGTTTGTTTGTGAGGGGGGCCTATTGGTTTTGTTTGTGAGGGCTGGCCTATTGGTTTTGTTTGTGAGGGGGTGGCCTATTGGTTTTGTTTGTGAGGGGCCCGGCCTTTGGTTTTGTTTGTGAGGGGCCTGGCCTATTTGGTTTTGTTTGTGAGGGGCTGGCCTTTGGTTTTGTTTTGTGGGGCTGGCCTATTGGTTTTGTTTGTGAGGGCTGGCCTATTGTTTTGTTTGTGAGGGGTGGCCTAATTGGTTTTGTTTGTGAGGGGCTGGCCTATTGGTTTTGTTTGTGAGGGGCTGGCCTATTGGTTTTGTTTGTGAGGGGCTGGCCTATTGGTTTTGTTTGTGAGGGGGTGGCCTATTGGTTTTGTTTGTGAGGGGGGGCCTATTGGTTTTGTTTGTGAGGGCTGGCCTATTTGGGTTTTTTTTGTGAGGGGGTGGCCAATTGGTTTTTGTTTGTGAGGGTGGCCATTGGTTTGTTTGTGAGGGCTGGCCTATTGGTTTTTTGTGAGGGCTTGCCTATGTTTTGTTTGTGAGGGGCTGGCCTATGTTTTTTTTGTGAGGGCTGGCCTACTAGTTTTGTTTGTGAGGCTGGGCCTTGTTTTGTTTGTGAGGGCTGGCTATTGGGTTTTGTTTGCGAGGGCTGGCCTACTGGTTTTTTTGTGAGGGCTGGCCTATTGGTTTTTCTTGAGGCTGGCCTACTGGTTTTGTTTGTGAGGGCTGGCCTATTGGTTTTGTTTTTGAAAGGGGTGGGCCCATTGGTTTTGTTTGTGAGGGGTGGCCTATTGGTTTTGTTTGTGAGGCTGGCCTATTGGTTTTGTTTGTGAGGGCTGGCCTATTGGTTTTGTTTGTGAGGGCTGGCCTATTGGTTTTGTTTGTGAGGGCTGGCCTATTGGTTTTGCTTGAGGGCTGGCCTACCTGGTTTTGTTTGTGAGGGCTGGCCTTCTGGTTTTTTTTTGTGAGGGCTGGCTTACTGGGTTTTTTTTGTGAGGGCGGCCTACTAGTTTTGTTTGTGAGGGCTGGCCTATTGGTTTTGTTTGTGAGGGCTGGCCTACTAGTTTTGTTTGTGAGGGCTGGCCTATTGGTTTTGTTTGTGAGGGCTGGCCTACTAGTTTTGTTTGTGAGGGCTGGCCTATTTGGGTTTTTTTTGTGAGGGCTGGCCTATTTGGGTTTTTTTTGTGAGGGCTGGGCCCACTAGTTTTGTTTGTGAGGCTGGCCTTGGTTTTGTTTGTGAGGGCTGGCCTACTAGTTTGTTTGTGAGGGGTGGCCTATTGGTTTTGTTTTTGAGGGCTGGGGCCCATTGGTTTTTTTTGGAGGCTGGCCTATGTTTTGTTTGTGAGGGCTGGCCTATTGGTTTTGTTTGTGAGGGCTGGCCTACTGGTTTTGTTTGTGAGGGACTGGCCTACTGGTTTTGTTTGTGAGAGGCTGGCCTATTGGCTTTGTTTGTGAGAGGCTAGCCTATTGGTTTTGTTTGTGAGAGGCTGACCTATTGGGTTTAATTGTGAGAGGCTGGCCTATTAGTTTTGTTTTTGACAGGCTGGCCTATTGGTTTTGTTTGTGACAGACTGGCCTGTTGGTTTGGTTTGTGACAGGCTGGCCTATTAGTTTCGATTGTGAGAGGCTGGCCTGTTGGTTTTGTTTGTGAGAGGCTGGCCTATTGGTTTTGTTTGTGAGAGGCTGGCCTGATTGGTTTTGTTTGTGAGAGGCTGGCCTATTGGTTTTGTTTGTGAGAGGCCATGTTAGCCCTATTGGTTTTGTTTATGAAGGGCTGGCTTACTGGTTTTGTTTGTGAGGGGCTGGCTTACTGGTTTTGTTTGTGAGAGGCTGGACTGTTGGTTTTGTTTGGGAGAGGCAGGCCTATTAGTTTTGTTTGTGAAGGGCTCTCATATTGGTTTTGTTTGTGAGGGGCTGGCCTGTTGGTTTTGTATGTGAGGGGGCTGGCCTGTTTGTTTGTTTGTGAGATGCTAGCCTGTTGGTTTTGTTTGTGACAGGCTGGCCTATTGGTTTTGTTTTGTGACAGGCTGGCCTATTGGTTTTGTTTGTGACAGGCTGGCCTATTGGTTTTGTTTGTGACAGACTGGCCTATTAGTTTTGATTGTGACAGGCTGGCCTATTAGTTTTGTTTGTGACAGGGTGGCCTATTGGTTTTGTTTGAGAGTGACTGGCCTATTGGTTTTGTTTATGAGAGGCTGGCCTATTGGTTTTGTTTGTGAGAGGCTGGCTTATTGGTTTTGTTTGTGAGGGGCCCTGGCCTATTGGTTTTGTTTGTGAGAGGCTGGCCTTTTGGGTTTTTTATTTGTGAGGGGCTAGCCTACTGGTTTTGTTTGTGAGAGGCTGGACTGTTGGTTTTGTTTGGGAGAGGCGGGCCTATTTTTTTTTTTTTTTTTTTTTTGTGAAGGGCTGGCCTATTGGTTTTGTTCGCCACCGTATTTACATCAATCCATTTTACTTTAGTACAATTTTTAACTTGCCATTACTTGCCCACTGTTATAATCTATTATTATAGAACTGATGACCAGTGCAAATATTATATTGTCAACCTTGTGTCATAATAAGAGTTAGCATAATTGCTGTATTTTATAATTACTTAATTTTAATATATTATAAACTATTGTTTTCTCCTATTTCTTAAACTACCATTACCTGCAGACTTTTAATTTAATTATCACTTCCAGTACAAAGCAATTTTATTGTATTCACCAAATTTCTATATTAAATCTGCAACTTTTGTCAAACTCTAAAACTGTAACCGTTCTATATTAAATCATCAAATCAGTACCATATTACGGGTAAACAGTATCTCTGTATTTTTTTAAAACCTACTTGTAATAATCCATTAGCTAGTAAGATAAAATTAGTTTAATATCATAATTATTAAGTTTAACATAAGTTTATTCAAAAGTCTAGTTGTAGAGTCACTCACAATCTTATGATTACAAGCATTAATCCTGATCTCCGTCTTTTATTAAATGATTTACACGAACCGAACAGCAACTGTAATTATTTTACAGCAGACCAAGCAAAGATATTACTCAGAGCAAAGAATAATACAGTGGACCCCCGCATAACGATGGCATCACATAGCGATTTTTCCGCATAACGATTACTTTTATCGCAAAATTTTTGCCGCGCATACCGATTAAAAACCCGCTTACCGATTTTCGTCCGAGACGCGTCCAATGTGCCCTCACATGTGCCGGCCGTCCCATTGTTTACCAGCCAGCCTCCGCGGTAACATCCAAGCATACACTCAGAATATTTCGTATTATTACAGTGTTTTCGGTGCTGTTTCTGGAAAATAAGTGACCATGGGCCCCAAGAAAGCTTCTAGTGCCAACCCTGTGGTAAAAAAGGGTGAGAATTAGTATGGAAATTAAGAAAGATTTTGAAGGGTTTGGGGCTAACCCTGAGAAGCCTATGCCAGTTGTGGAATCCATTGTGCCTACTTCAAAGATTAAGGAAATGTGTGCACAGTGGGTTGAACTGCAAACCTTTATAGATGAAAATCACCCTGACACAGCTGTTGCAAGCCGTGCTGGTGACTATTTCAATGACAATGTTGTGGCCCATTTTAGACAAATCGTAAAGGAACGGGAGGTACAGAGCTCTATGGACAGATTTGTTGTGCGACAGAGGTCCAGTGACTCTCAAGCTGGTCCTAGTGGCATTAAAAGAAGAAGGGAAGTAACCCCGGAAAAGGACTTGCTACCTCAAGTCGTAATGGAAGGGGATTCCCCTTCTAAACAGTAAGAAGATAATGCTCTCCCCTCCTCCCATCCCATCAATCATCACCAGATCTTCAATAAAAGTAAGTGTCATTTAATTGTGGGATGCCTTTTTCAGTTTGTGTGTATTAAAATTAACATTTCATGTGGTAAAAAAAAAATTTTTTTCATACTTTTGGGCGTCTTGCACGGATTAATTTTATTTCCATTATTTCTTATGGGAAAATTCATTCGCATAACGATTATTTCGCATAACGATGAGCCCTCTTGCATGGATTAAAATCGTTACCGGGGGTCCACTGTATAACTATTTTTAATTACAATGTCAGATCTTTGAGCAAACATTACGATGACCTCACAGCATTACTCCATTCCCTTCATACCAGTATGTCAATCATCACACTCACAGAAACCTGGCTAAAGCTTGGTACTACAGATGCCTATGCCATTTCTGGTTACACAGTCATACACAACTGTCGGACAGAACAGCAAGGGGTTGGAACATCAAATATACAGGTCTCTCTCAACATTCACGTTTTCAGCTTTCGCGGGCTTCACACATTCGCGAATTTCCAACCGCCAAATTCCCAGCCACCAAATTCCCAGCCGCCAAATTAAATATTCAAGTTTCCCGCCACCTGCGAGTCCCTACTACCCTTCCACCGACCCCCGCAACTGGCAGCCAGCTCTCCCACCACTCAGTGTGGTGAGTGTTTTGTTGTTCATTATTTGCTATTAAACTACAGTATAAATAATGTAAAACCCATTCATGACTGCATATTGGAATGGCTATTCGGACAGGTATTAGACGGTGACATCATGTGTTACTCTTGAACACAGCAAAGAATCAAACATTTCTGCTACTGCTAATAATAACAATAGTAATAATAATAATAATAAATACGATATAATTGAAGAAGGAAGTTGTACAAAAATACAAGGGAGTGGGTTTACACATCGTCAGTATGGCTTTGTTTATGCTGGAGTGAACATTAGTCTCCCTGCTCTTCCAAACATTTCACAATAATTCATTGTGTTTGGTGCTTGTAGATTGAGTGCGACTGGTGGTTGAGGCAGCTGTTGAGGCAGCTGTTGAGGCAGCTGTTGAGGCAGCGATTGAGGCAGTGGTTGAGGCAGCGATTGAGGCAGCTGTTGAGGCTGCTGTTGAGGCAGCGATTGAGGCAGTGGGTGAGGCAGCTGTTGAGGCAGGGGCCCCTTGAGGCAGTGGGTGAGGCAGCTGTTGAGGCAGCCATTGAGGCAGTGGGTGAGGCAGCTGTTGAGGCAGCGATTGAGGCAGTGGGTGAGGCAGCTGTTGAGGCAGTGGTTGAGGCAGCTGTTGAGGAAGCGATTGAGGCAGTGGTTGAGGCAGCTGTTGAGGCAGCGATTGAGGCAGCTGTTGAGGCAGTGGGTGAGGCAGCTGTTGAGGAAGCGATTGAGGCAGTGGTTGAGGCAGTGGTTGAGGCACCGATTGAGGCAGTGGGTGAGGCAGCGATTGAGGCAGTGGGTGAGGCAGCTGTTGAGGAAGTGATTGAGGCAGTGGTATTTAATAACATACATGTTATTAATAATAATAATACATGTTGTTAATAATATGTACTATTATTATTTATAACATATATGTTATTAAATACCACTGCCTCAACCGTTGAATTATTGTGAAATGTTTGGAAGAGCAGGGAGACTAAACACCACTCCAGCATAAACAAAGCCACACAGACGATGTGTCAACCACTCCCTCGTATTTTTGTACAATTTCCTTCTTCAATTATATCGTATTATTATTATTATTATTAGTATTATTATTATTATTTATTATTATTAGTATTATTATTATTATTATTATTATTATTATTATTATTATTATTATTATTATTACTATTGTTGTTATTAGCAGTAGCAGAAATGTTTGATTCTTTGCTGTGTTCAAGAGTAAACGCATGATGTCACCGTCTAATACCTGTCCGAATAGCCATTGCAATATGCAGTCATGAATGGGTTTACATTATTTATACAGTAGTTTAATAGCAAATAATGAACAAACAACACTGAGTGGTGGGAGGGCTGGCTGCCAGTTGCGGGGGTCGGAGGGAGGGTAGTAGGGACTCGCAGTGGTTGGGGAAGTGGTGGAGGCAGTGGTGGAGTCTGTGGTATTTAATAACATACATGTTATTAAAGCATAACATGTATATATTTAGTACAATTTACGACGTTTTCATGTATTTTATGATTGTTCATGGTTCAACAAGTTAAGGAAGCAGTATTGTATTATATTTCCCTACAATATATTGGGGGCACCAAACATTCACGGTTTTTCAACATTCGCGAGGCTCTTGATCCCCTAACCCTCGCGAATGTTGAGGGAGACCTGTACTACTCGGATCAACTTGAATGTATCAATAATTCTTGCACAAGGGATGAACATGGAGAATATATTATAGCTAAATTTAAATCAAAAGACCTGCAAAAACCCCTCACAATGATAAACATCTACAGAGTACCACAGTCAAACATTTATCATTTTAGTGAAAACTTAGGAAACATGATAACTGATACACATATGAATAAAGACCACTTGCTGCTTTCAGGAGATTTCAACATAAATCTACTACATGACCAAGACCCACAAGTAACTGAATTCACAAACACTACGAGCAACTACTTGTTGCTACCAACAATAACAAAACCTTCAAGAATCTCCGAGGCTAGTATCTCCTTATTAGACCACATCTGGACTAACACCATATCCTCTTTAAAATTAGGCATAATCACAGACAACACCATAGACCACTACCCTACCTTTCTCATAACCAACCTAGGTAAATTGCCCCAAGACACTACTAAAGTTACCTTCAGACTACATAACAAGACAACTGTTAATAACTTTATAACAGCTATGAATAATGTTGACTGGCATAATGAGCTTGACACACATACAGATACGAATGAATGTATTAATAATTTTCTAAAAAAAAAAAACTGCCTCTATAACAAGCATTGCCCAAAATAAAACTAAACAGATCACAGCTAAGAGACTGAACAGTCCCTGGCTAACACCCAGCATCCTTAAATCCATTAACACAAAGCACATATATGAAAAACAATACAGAATGGGTCGGATAACTAGAGACTGTTCTAGACGTTACTCGTCAGTCCTTGCCAGCCTGATAAGAAGGTCAAAAAAACTGTGTTGTGAAAACAGATTACATAACATAAAAAGTGATATGAAAAAGACCTGGAAAACCCTATCCAAAATTATAGGAACTTAATTTGCGTGAAATTGGCCAAATTGCCAATTTCTGACCACTATATTGGGTAGTTCAAATTGGTAAATGGGCAGTTTCTTGTACTCAGCTGATAGATAAAATGGAGTTCTAAAGAAATAGCTATGAATTTGGTCAACTGGAACAACGGAATTGGCTGGAAACAGGGCTCAAAGTCGGCGAAATCGCCGATACGCATATGTTGCCGAGGCTGCTAATTTCGCGGGAGCGTAATTCCCTGAGTTTTCGACCAAATTTCGAACTTTTGGTGTCATTACCATCGGGAAAAGATTCTCTATCATTTCGTAAGAAAAAATAATTATTTTTTTTTTTTCCAACATTTATCGACATAGAATGACAGTTTCAGAAAGGGGCCTGCGACAGTCAAAGGGTTAAAAGAAGAAGGGAAGTAACCCCGAAAAAGGACTTGCCACCTCAAGTCCTAATGGAAGGGGATTCCCCTTCTAAACACTAACACCATCAACACTCTCCCCTCCTCCCATCCCATCAATCATCACCAGATCTTCAATAAAGGTAAGTGTCATGTAACTGTGCATGTCTTCTTCAGTTTGTGTGTATTAAAATTAATATTTCATGTGGTAAAAAATTTTTTTTTCAATACTTTTGGGTGTCTTGCACGGATTAATTTGATTTCCATTATTTCTTATGGGGAAAATTAACTCGACTAACGATAATTTTGATTAACGATGTGCTCTCAGAACGGATTAATATCGCTGGTCGAGGGTCCACTGTACGTCCTGGCTAGTTCGGCCACGTACGCCATTTTCATATTGTTCAATGATGTTTTTCTTAAATTCAATCGTATTCTCACCTTCTTTACCAAAGGCTTGCACTAGAATCTTTCTTTGAAGCTATGGTAGCTTTTTAGCACTTGCAAGCACTAAAATGAATGGAATATTATGAAATATTTCGTATGAGCAAGTGAGGGGAAGTCGCTCACTGGTAAACAATGGCACACTGGCTGGGAAGGGAGGCCGAGGCGGCTCAGAGCTGTGAGTACGCGTCCAGGACGAACGACGATTAGCGAGTCAACCAACCATTTGTGAGCCAATGCTTGGACAAAAATAACGCGATGATTCCGAAAAGGACAACTATCGAGCTGGACAATTATCAAGGGACCACTGTATTTTGAACTTTGCATTAAATTGGCCAAATTACCAGTTTCTGATCACTTTATTTTGTAGTTGAAACAGTTGACTTGGCTATTTCTTGTGCTTAGTCAATAGAATAGAAATAATACTAGTGAAATGGCTAAAGAATTTGGTCGACTGGTATAATATAATTGGCCTAAAATGGGAGTCAAAGTCGGCAAAATCACCAATGCATAAACATCACTGACACATCAAAATTCACGAGAGCTAATTTCGTCAATTTTCCATCAAATTTCTTACTTTTGTGTTATTACCTTCAGAAAAAGATTCTCTACCATTTCATAAAAATAAAATTATTTTTTGAAAATTCTTGGACACTGGTGTGCACTTTGAAATTTGGCCTTTGGACCCTGAAAGGGTTAATGTAGGCGAGAGGTGAGTAGTATTTATTTGTATGAAGTCAATGTAGGCAGCGGTAGATGTAGGTACAGTACATGTGTGTAGCCCCCCCCTGGACTACACTACACAGCCAGATTATTACCATGTTCACTGAGTTGAATTGTTTCTAATAAATACCTTTAGATACCATCATAAACAAAGGGAGTAGTAATGAATAATTCATGCCGAGAATTGTAAACAAACGCATATGATGGACGGTTACTTGGCACAATGCTAGATTCACAGTTTTCTCTAACACTGAATCAGAGAAAATGTAATGTTTACTCTCCACACCGGACTCTCCACTCGATATGCTATGGAACATGATTCTTATTAATTTGGAAGAAAATATGATACATGTATATGGATTAATGAAAATGTCAATATTAACCTAAAATAAGACATTTAATGTGCCCAAGAGTGACTATTATTAACCCTTTCAGGTTTTGGCCATACTAGTATGGCTTACGCACCAGGGTTTTTGACGTACTAGTACGCCTAAATTCTAGTGCCCTCAATCTAAGTGAGAGAAAGCTGGTAGGCCTACATAGAAAGAATGGGTCTATGTGGTCAGTGTGCACAGTAAAAAAAAATCCTGCAGCACACAGTGCGTAATGAGAAAAAAAAACTTTGTGTTTTTGGATTAAAACAGCAACTTTGCACTGTATTTTCATATGGTATTTATTGTTGTATTCTAGGTTTCCTGGTCTCATTTTATAGAATGGAAGACATATTACAGAAATTGAGATGATTTTGACTGGTTTTACAAAGAAAACTACCTTGAAATTGCGCTCAAAGTAGCAGAAATGTTCGATTTTTACCAAAGTTCGAAAGTAAACAAATCATGCTATGCATCCCAAAACACGTCAACTGGTGAGTCTAATATTCTTTCACAAGTGCGCTGATAATATTTATACCATTTCTACACCAATTCAGTAGTCTGCATAGCAGTAAATCTTCTATTTTTTGTGAGAATAAAAATTCAAAGTGGAAAGCAAAAGAATGTAAGAGGGGCATGGGGACATGACTAATGAACAGAGGAAATGTTTTTTTAGTGCCAGGAATGTCTTTCTTGTTTATTCTGGACCCTATTCGGAAATTGGCATCTTTTGAAATTTGTGTGAAATTGGCAAAAATTGCTAAATTCTGACCACTGTATTGGATAGTTGAAATCGGTAAATAGGTGGTTTCTTGTACTCATTCGATAGAAAAACTAGAGTTCTAGTGAAATTGTGTTATGAATTTTGTCGATAAGTACACTGGAATTGGCCGAAAATAGGGCTCAAAGTGGGCAAAATTGCCGATGCGTAAACATCGTTGAGACCGCTAACTTCGTGAGAGCATAATTCCGTAAGTTTTCCATCAAATTTCATGCTTTTGTTGCCATTAAATTTGATCGGGAAAAGATTCTCTATCTTTCAAAAGATTTTTTTTTTTTTTTTTTTTTTTGAAATTTGGCCGACCCTGAAACAAGTCTGAGGGGGCCTGTCAACCCTGAAAAGGTTAACCATACATCGCATATAAATGTTGCTAAAACTCCCTGCATGCCTGCTACACTCTGTCTTCCTGCTACACCACGCATGCCTGTTACACCCCATGCATGCCTGCTACACTCCCTGTTTTCCCTGATACCTCACTGCCTTCCTGCTACACCCCTTGCCTCAAATGCCTGCCTGCTACACTCCCTGCCTCCCTGCTACTCTCCCTCCCTGCCTGCTACACTCCCTGCATGTTTGCTACAATCCTTGCCTCTATAACTTCCTTGCTACACTCACTGCCTCCCTGCTACACTCCCTGCCTCCCTGCTACACCCCCTGCCTCCCTGCTATGCTCCCTGCCTCCCTGCTACACTCCCTGCCTCCCTGCTACACTCCCTGCCTCCCTGCTACCCCTCCCCCCTCCCTACACACTCACTGCCTCCCTGCTACACTCACTCCCTCTCTGCTACACTCCCTCCCTGTCTGCTACACTCTCTCCCTGTCTGCTACACTCCCTGCCATGAATTATATCGTGTTTCTCACTTTCTTTACCAAAGAAACTTTACTAGGCACTTTCTTTGGGGCCAGGGTTTTACATTTTTTGCAGTTGCATTTAATAACCACCAAAAAACAATGGATTATAGCGAAATGTTTGGATGAATGAGCAGAAGCTTCCTCACTCACCCAGAGATGCAGCCACACTGACTCAGGAACGTGAAAGCGGCTAGTGGTGGATGCATCCAATACGGCCAGTAAGCGAAATAACACCGATAACCGGAGCTAAAAAAACAGCCGATAACCAAGTTGGCCGATAAACGGACGGCTGTTAACTGAGGGTCCACTGTATTCATTTAGTGTTTGTAATTTTTTCTCCTGAGTAAATTTAACAAGAAAATTATTAGAAAATTAATGGAGTTATTCCACTGCACAGTTATTACAGTACTTTACCTTAATTATCTGTATCTTAATTATTTCAGGCATCTGGAGAGAAAGTTGACACAATGACTTCAAAAGATGCAGCAATGTTCCCTGTTATAGCATCGTGTGCTCTCTTTGGCCTCTATATAATATTCACGGTATGTCTCGGTGAAACTGTCATTGAGGACTTAATGGGTAGGTACAGTATTGTTTGGTAATTATTGGTACTTCTAATGCTGCTAATATCAGTCGAGTACCATTAAAAATTCCTCTGTTGACTATCTCTTAAAATCATTGTATAATACATTCCAAGTAGTATTGCCTTGTTTGGCTTCAGTTTCTGTTCCTGCATAAAATGTAGTTCTCTATTTTTAATCCCTTTGATCTACAGTTAAAACTTTCTTCTCTAATTATGAAGTCATACTTTCATTTTATGCCATGATTTATTTTTCAAATATTTGCTGTTCTGAATACTTGCATCTCATTTCTTTGTATTACATATTCAGCTTGCTGACCTGCTTCATATTATTTTTTCTTTGTATTCAGCAGAATTATCTCTTGTGGTTTTATATTTGTGAAAACTTGTAAATTGGCTAAATACAATACATTACTGTACATCCTTTCAAAAGTAGGACTTTCTCTTTAAAATGCACTTTTTTTTTTAATTGTTCATCTAAATTAATTCCATCCAACAAAAGATTATAATCATATGCATATAGTTTGGATAGTTCGTTTAGCACTTTCAAACGTTATTTTTTTCTATTATCTATTATTGCTGTAACCTGTTTATTTATTTTACCTTTCATTTTTCAACACGTTAGTCATCTCCAACCAAGATTGGGGGATCCAAAAAAAGAAGAAACAGTCAGCATCATTGATTCAGCCAGTCTTTGTAGAAGTATAGTGACATCATGATTCATTATGGCAGACTTCTAAGCAAAGCTCAACATTAATTAGCAATTATTAAAACCTAAATAGTTGGTAAGGTAAATTATGTAATAAAGCCATTAAGTACCTTGCCTTATTTCTTTCAGGTTTTTTCCAAGGAATATATCAACCTCTTACTTTCTTCATACTTTTTGTTTTGGGAGTGCTGGCCTTGTCTCATGTTTTTGGGTAAGTAATTCTAGTGTGTGTACTCCCTATATGTGGTTGCAGGGGTCGAGTCATAGCTCCTAGCCCCGCCTCTTCACTGGTCAATACTGAATCACTCTCTCCCTTCTCCATGATATTTGTCATACCTCTTCTTGAAGTTATTTATGGAACTTGCTTCCACTACTTCACTCTCCTGATTATTCCAGTTCCTGACAACCCTAAGACTAAAGAAATACATTCTAACATCCCTATGACTCGTCTGGGTTTTCAGTTTCCAATTGTGTCCCCGTGTTTCTGTATCCCATCTCTGAAACATTCGATCCTTGTCCACGTTGTCAATGCCTCTTAGTATTTTATACGTTATCATGTCCCCTCTATCCCTCCTATCCTCTAGTGTCATCAGGTTGAGTTCCCTAACCTCTCCTACATAAGACATACCCCTCAGTTCCGGGACTAATTGTGTTGCAAATTTTTGCACTTTCTTCCCAATTTCTTGATGTGTTTGACTAAGTGAGGGTTCCATACTGGTGCTGCATATTCCAGTATAGGCCTTACGTACACTGTGTACAATGTCGTGAATGACTCCTTACTCAGATGTCTAAACGCCAATCTCAGGTTTGCCAGTCTCCCATATGCTGCAGCAGTTATTTGATTGATGGTGCCTCAGGGGACATGTTCGTTATGATGCTTACCCCAAGATCCTTTCTTAGCTGACGTTTGCAGTTGTTGGTTTCCTAACCTGTACTCCATCTGCGGTCTTCTGTGTCCTTCCCCAATCTTCATGACCTTAACACTTACTGGGGTTAAACTCCAGAGCCATTTGTCAGACCATACTGTAGTTTGTCCAGATCCCCTTGTAATCTTAACTGATCCTCTCCCACTTGTATTCTCCTCATCAGTTTCACATCATCAGCGAACAGTGACACTTCTGAATCTATTCCTTCCACCATGTCATTCACGTATACAAGAAACAGCACCGGGCTAGGACTGAACCTTGTGGAACCCCACTCGACACATTCACCCCACTCCGACACATAAGCACATACCAACACACGTTTCCTTCCTGTCAGGTATTCCCTGATCCATTGCAGTACTTTCCCCTTTATTCCTGCCTGCTCCTCAAATTTTTGCACCAGTCTCTTGTGAGGTACTGTGTCAAAAGCCTTCTTGCAATCTAAAAGATGCAATCTACCATCCCTCTCTCCTGTCTTACTTCTGTTACCTTATCGTAGAACTCAAGTAAATTTGTGACACAGGATTTCCCATCTCTGAAGCCATGCTGACTGTCATGTATGAGCCCAATCTTTTCAATGTGTTCCACTACTTTTTTCCTGATAATCTTTCCATGACTTTACATACTATACAAGTCAGTGACACTGGTCTGTAGTTTAATGCTACCTGTCTGCCCCCTTTCTTAAAAATTGGAACTACATGTGCTGTCTTTCCACGCCTCAGGCAACTGCTCTGTTCGATAGATTTACTGAAGATTGCTGCTAATGGCACACACAGTTCCTCTGCTCCCTCTCTCAGTATCCATGGAGATATGTTATCTGGGCCCACTACCTTGAGGTATCGAGTTCTTCTAGCAGTTTCTTCACCTCTTCCTTGGTTATGTGTATTGTGTCCAGCGCCTGCTGGTGCACCCTACCTCCACATTTGCTGAAGCATTCCTGATTCTTATTTTAAATACTTCTCTAAATCT
>NW_026508754.1:0-14025 GCF_026875155.1 Cherax quadricarinatus
TTTATTTAAAATAACATACATAAACATATAAGAAAGCCAATCAAAAAAATAATATTTGTTTTAATATAAAGGAGGTGTAAACTATAATAAACTATATTAAAAAACAAAAAGAAAATGAATTCAAAACAAAATCAAATGAATTCAATAAGTAAAAAATATATTGAATTTATAAAAACTGATGTTATTAAGCCATTAATTGATTTAATTCCAAAAGATAAATTATCTAATATTAATATTATTCTAGAAAAAGATTCATACACATTATTATCTCATTTTTGATTCTATTAGTCAAAATATATTAAATTATTATGAACAACAATATAATGACAAAATTAATGAAAAATCATTCCCTCTTAAAAAAATTAAAAATAAAACTAAAAAAAATAAACAAATAGAAAACCAATTAACTCAAATTAAAATATTCAGTAAATCAGCTTTTGATTTGCTTTTACTAAATGAAGAATATAATTATTTTATACAAGAAATAGAAAGCAATATAAATACAAAAAAATCTGATAATAATATCGATGATGATATATTAAAATTATATCAGTCAATTCATAATACAATTTTAAATCAACTCTTAAGTACTCTTCAAGAAATTCTCATAAAAGTTTATGATCTAAATCCACGTGAAAATCTTCCGGAAACATCCTATAATTATCCATATTTTCTTTTAGAATATTTTCTTCGACACCGAGAAAATAAGAAAGTAAAAGATGAATTAAAATATTTAGAAATTATAAATAATCCAATTTATAATTGGATTTGTAATAATACAACAATATCATGAAAAGAATAAAAATTACTCTAATTATGGATGAAATTTTGATAAATACTTTATTTGCTAAAGGTCATGAAATCTTAGAAGAAAGAATTTTAAAAGCATATGCCGCTCAAAAATATACTATGTTCAAAAATGATGGAAATTTATATACTACTAATACTATATTAAAAGTTTATGTTGGAACTAATCGCAATTTACCTTTACATAAAATCCCAGTACAATTTTGGGCTCTAATGGAAGTTAACAACAATAATGATATAATAAATGAAAATACTTGTATTGAGGTGGAAAAAGAATGTCGAAGAGAAATTGACGCTACACATCCACTCATACAAGATAAATTAGGACCACTTGGTGAATCATCATTACGTTTTATTTCACGTTTCATCGAAATTAGAGTAAGTAATTTTAGACTTATTATAAATCCTCAAAACAATGATTATTTTATTCAATATAAAAAATTTATAAAAAAAGATATAATTTTTCGTTATGATACTCTTACTTTAGAGTTAGTTTATGTTTCTGATGAGGGTAATAAATATTATAATGCAATATTTGTAAAACAACAAAAAACAGTAAAAGATATGAATGAAGAGAAAGAAAAAAAAAAAGAAGAGGAGGAGGAAGAAGAATTAATAGGGATGGCTAGTTTTTTAGATAGTCAAAATTTAGATATTAAAACTACTTATCTTTATGATAATACGTCACGTACCGTTTTGTACCACAGGTATAAACCCAATGATTATTCTCAAATATTTCCTCTCATATTAGAATCTGAATCACTGAATGAAATAACATCAAATAATTATCCTTTAGAATTTAATACCGAAGGTAAACCTATATTTATTTCTCGTCCGGGATCTCTCTATTGGTATACTTCTTGGAGATTGGAAGCTCGCTTACCTTTAATACCTGAAATGAATGAGTATCATCGAGACACTGTTCCTTATCATTCTGTAAATATTAATGATATCTATTTAAAGCCAGTATATTTTTTTCCTAAATTAGATGGTTGTAATGCAATTTTAAAATTTTACCCAAGTCATTTTACTGTTAGTCGACCGAATATATTATCCACAGCACACACACATTTAATTCCACAATTTATTCTGCATTCACTTATTGATTTTACTTTCATAGTAGAAGCTGATTTATATTGTATAAATAATATAAATTATAAACCACTAGCAATTATTGATATTGTCACTAGTACTTTTACAGCATCTGAACGAATGCATATATTACAAGCTTTTCGTAAAAATTTTAGAAAATGATCTTGCTCCTTACTATATATTTTTTCAAGAGAAAATATCATTCCTTCTCCACTACCATCAACCACTTCAATCTGTTTTGTTACTTATTCTTTTAATGAATTGCAAGATGGAAAAATATATGAAGTTTTTTTAAATTCACAGAAACAAGTTCAAGTAATTAGTAGAATTAGAGAAGATAAGTAAGGCTAATCCTCGAAAAGTTGTTAATATTATTTGGGAATTACAAGAAAATTTTAATTTTTTTTTTAATATATTAATAAATAGAAGTATATAAAGATAAGACATTACTTGTCTCATTATCAGTATTAAGACTAGCTTACCTGAAAGGTACAAAAATTTAGAATGATGTATTATTGTTGCTGTATTTGTAAAAAAATTACAAAAAAATCTCAGGATTATTTAAAAACACATTTAAACATTGCACAATATGTAAACAAGATTTTATTTTTAAATTTATATTTGAAAAACATTTATTTTCATTCTGTATATACCAAATAGGCATAACTTGCGATATTATTTAGTGGAGCAAAATTAAAATTTTTTAACAATTATAATATTAAAAAAAATATATCTTTGCTAATTGGTTAGTTTTACCTATTCGGTACTAAGATATATATATAGAGATTGTAGAGGGAAAAAAAATCATAATAGGATTGGAGCTGTTCCAATAAAGAAAGAAAGAGGAAAGAAAAGAAAAATTACAAATTTAAAATGATTTGATTAATTGCTTTGTCCTTGAAGTAATTAAGAGTATTTTTACCAGAATGGATTTCATATTTTACCAGAATGGAAATAAGTATTTATATTCACCACTTGATGATAGAAATATCTTAGTACATAATGTACTGATCAACCCACAAGATTATTTTTATAATCTTCATTCTTATCCATCCAATAAGATTTGGAAATTGAAAGAACCTCAAAAATTATTTACTGGAGCATGGGTAACCATTAATGATCTTGAAATTCCTAATTTTCTTCTATTGGTCCCGTCAAGAGAAAATATATTGTATGAGGAATTAGTGATCCAATGGCTAACATGATTATCTCCAGTTTTCCAGTTAATTTCCCTACACCAAATCAAACAGAGAAAAATATAGTAGTTCTACTTTTAAAGTATTTGACAATGAAGGAACAATACATAATTCATAAGAGGCATCTAGAAATGAACCCCAATCAATTGTATACATCTTTCTATTTCAAATTTCTTTCTCCCTTCAACTTGTCCATTTCCACCATGGCTCATAAATTATATAAATTATGAGCATATGAATCTATTTAATAAATTTATAGGAATATCTATAGGGGCTTTACATGTAGCAATTGAACATATCACTGACCAAATAAATTATTTGAAAATTTTGACACTGAATACTTTTGGATTACAAAGAGGTATAGAACTTTATTCTTATGCTATATCAAAAATAAAAATTGTGCCAAATTTATCAATAATTACATCTCCTCTTTCAGTACAACAACTATCTTCAGAGAAAGATGTAATTAAGATTTTAAATAAAGAATGGAATGCAGCTCTTAAGTTGAAGAAAAGAAACAAATCTACACAACTGAAGAAAAAATAAAAGTTTAAATTGATCAGAATGACAAGAAGTAGCAGGAACAGTAACAGCAGAAGAAGAAATATGAACAGTAATATTCATCATAGAAGAGGAGGAGATAAAAGCTACACAAGGAGAAATAGTAGCAGTAATTATCATAATCATCATAGCAGAAGAAACAGCAGCAGCAGTAGCAGCAACACTAACAACAACAACAACAACACTAATTACTTTGACAACAATAGTTATAGTAGAAATAATAGTAGGAATAACTACTATTATAATATCAATCACAGAAATACTAATATCTACTGTAGGGTAAATGAAAATTTAATAGTGGATCTCTTCATAAAATACATCCAAAAAAAGAAACAATGTGAAACTGACTTAAAATATATGTTAGAAAATATAGAAAACAAATTAGAATTGGATTTTAAATCTAGTTTGAACATGTCAACAATTATCTCACCAAAGTTGTTAGCTAAATATATGATTAACAAGGATATAAATAAGTCATATTATAAAATGAATATAAAGTTGACAAGAATGGCTATAGATGCTTTAAATGTAACAATTCAACATCTTAGTGAATGTATAAAATATTTTAAACTTCAAGCAATACTGTATTTTGGTTTTTTAAAAGCTAGAGATTTGTATTTATATGCAAAAATGAAAACTCAAACAAAATACTTAAAGCCAAAGTTATCATCGATGCATATACTGTATCCACCATCAGAAAAATTAACACCATATATGCTTGATAAGAATGGCGTAAAGTTTATTATAATTAGTTTTAAAAGAAGTTTTACCACTATTTTTATAATTTAATGAATCATTCATTCAAATATATGAATTGATATATTTAAAATTACTTAGATTCAGATAATATTGCATAAGTATTTTATTTTCTTTTTTAATATCTACAGGAAGGGATTTCCCTTTGATGTGCATCTCAGTTCAACTCTTAGAAAAGATTTATTTTCATAAATATCAATTTATTCGTATTTTTTAAAGGTAGATTAAGTGCCACTATTTTATTTAAATTCAGTAATTCTAAAAGATTTTTAATGAAATCACTATTTTCATTTTCAAAATCATTTTTGTTCATTAATTTAATGAATTCGTTCAAACTTCAGTAAGAATTTTAGGAAGAATTTCTGGGTTAGTGTTTAAAATAGTTTTCCTTGTAGTTGGTGGTAATTTTCAAGTGACAGAAAAATTGGAGTGTAGGTGGATTGTGCCATAATTTCACAGGAGATTGAACAAATTTTACACAATATCCATCTTCTTGAAGTGAACTAAGAATACTTTGGAAAATGTATTTGTTACAACCTACTCCAATGTTACTAATAAATATATTAGAATTAAAGGTGACATATATAAGACCATTTTTTACATTATTATAATCTTCAAAAAAAATACAGAATATTACAAAAACATGATGACTTTTATACACCATTCGTATTATTAGTTCGTAATAACAAAAGTATTTTTATTTAGTCATCATTTTCGGTTATTAAGATATGGTATAGACGATCTACTTCTCCAAATTCACTTTGAAACTCTGCAATTCATTTCTTCCCATAAATCTCTTTCGCAAGGAGAAGTTCTACGATCGAGGTGAATATTGATAATTGAATATCATCACCTAAAATTTTATAATATCAGAGGCTGTTGATTACATTTTTAACATAGACTTGAAGTTTTTTGTTCTGTCTTTGAAACGATAACTGATTTTTTGTTGTAGTTGAAAAATTAATATATATTATATATTTTTAATTTTTATTTTTAAACTTAACTTTTGTAAATATGATTTTAAGCTCACAAAATTTTAGTCAGGTAAAATAATTGTATTAATGAAATTATTTTTTATAAATCATCTATAGCTTCACTAATTTTTAAGAACTCTCCATACTCTCAATAAGGTTCTAGGAAACTATTTCTAGGGAATACAGTGGTAGTAATCGGTAACTTTCAATTGACGGAAACTTGGCATTGGTGGGTTTGCCATAATTAATATGAAGGAGACTGAACTGAAAAATTATACATATTCCATCTTCTTGAAGTGAATTAAAGATATGTAAAAATTATTTCTTAGAGCTTATTCCAATGATACTAATAAAAATATTAGAACTGAAAGTTTAAAATATATAAAAACAATCCTCCAATCATCCTTTTGAAAAGATGTAAATAGTTGACTTATTACAAAGATAGGGATTCTTGTCACCATTGTATTGCTAATTCATAATAACCATCATTTTCATACTGTTGTAAGTTAAGATGTGGTATAAACGTCAACCTTCCCAATTCACTTTGAAACTCTGTAATTCATCTTCTTTTATAAATCTTTTCACAAGGGGGAAGTTCTACGATCAAGTGAATTTGATTTGGAATGCATACCAAAAATTTGATTTAAAGTCGAAACTGTTGATACATTATTTAAAAATGATTAAAGTTTTTTTGTGTCTGCATTCTAAGCGATGTTATTGTGTAATTTATATATTTACCTTGTCACTATTTAAAGTTAACTAGAAGATAAAAAACTTTTTTAATTACATTTTTTTTTAAACCTATTTGAAAAATTTTAAGTTTAATTTTTTTAAAATTTTTTTGCAGAAAAAAAAAGGACTTATGAAAAAAAAAAACTTAAAAAAAGGGGAAAAAAATGAAAACAAAGAAAAAAATGGAAAATTTTGTGTAAAACTTTGCCATATGTATGCAAAATAAGGTAAATCCTTTAAAAAAGGAATGGTACCTTCAGCAAGCTTTATTAATAACTAAAATGTGGTCATCCCAAAAAGCAGAAGTATGTGGGGAAAATTAATACTTCAAAAGGGTATAAATGAAAACTATCTAGAAAGTAAAGATATGAAGTATGTCTGTTCTTTGACAGTATTACTAATGATGATGAAGATTATGATAATGAAGATGGAGGATGGATAATTAAAATTCAGGATGATGATATTGTGATCTTGTGTGGAAGAGATTTAATATGAAGGAACAATTTTGAACAAGTTAAGTCTCATCGTTTCATGGATTCAACTCTCATTTAATAGATTCAAAGATTTTATAGCCTCCCTCTATTCTGTTTTAGTCTGGAAAAAAAATTGTTTTAAACGGCATGATTTGACTAAATTTGCATTAGTCAAGCTGTTGGGTTATACACTGAGTTTTGTACACCATATCAAACGTTCCTTAATTTCTGAGGGATGCTTGTGACTTTTCATTTATTTAATGAACCCTCATCATCCTCAAACATGAACAATGAAATGCATCTAAGAAAGAAATTGGAACTTTGGATGAAATGTGCTTCTGCTGATGGAAGAATTTTATAATGGATTTTTCTTATGGAATTGATTTAAATAATCATGATTTTAATTCTTAATAATGATTTTTTGAAGTTTTTTTATATGAGAGTTTTTAGACATGGTGGCTGTTGATGGGAAAGGAAAACAAGGAAAATAATGTAAAGGGGGTTAAACCATTACAAATGCTGATTCTTGTACAATTGGTGATTGATATTTATCTATATATAATAATAAACAAAAACAAATACTAAAAGAATTCATGAGAAAAGTAAAAGAAGGTGATGAATTACAGGGTCCCCAAAAGGTCCCCAAGCCCCAGAAAAGGCTCCAGAACAATCAAAAAGGTCATCATCTCTCAAGCCCCAGAAAAAGATATGATATTTCCAATTAAAAAGGTCGCTGTCCCTAAGTCCCAGAAAAGATAATGATCAGGCCCCAGAACAATCAAAAAGGTTGTCATCTTCTAGAAAAGATGATGATAATCCCAGGCTCCAGAACAATCAAAAAGGTCATCGTCTCAAGCTCCAGAAAAGATGATGATAATTTCCAGGCTCCAGAAAAATCAAAAAGGTCGCCGTCCCTAAGCCCCAGAAAAGATGATGATCAGGCCCCAGAACAATCAAAAAGGTTGTCATCCAAAAGCTCTAGAAAAGATGATGATAATCCCCAGGCTCCAGAACAATCAAAAAGGTCATCGTCTCCAAGCTCCAGAAAAGATGATCATCATCCCCAGGCTCCAGAACAATTAAAAAGGTCGTCGTCCTCAAGTTCCAGAAAAGATCATCCTCAGGTTAAAGCTCAAGCTCCAGAAAAACCAAAAAGGTTATCGTTCCAAATCCCCATAACAAAAAGTCCTCTAGAACAAAAGGTCCTCAGATCCCAAAGTTCTCAGATCCCAGAACAAAAGGTCATCAAATCCCAGAACAAAAGGTCCTCAAATCCCAAAAGTCTTCCTCAGTTCTCAGATCCTAGAACAAAAAGTCTTCAAATCCCAGAACAAAAAGTTCTCAGATCCCAGAACAGAAAATCATTAGATCCTAGAACAAAAGGTCATTAGATTCCAAATTCTCAGAAAAAGTTCCCAACTAAACAAAGAACTAATATTAATTAATTCATATAAATTTAAAAAGGGTCTAGGAACCTATTTTGGAGCCAGAACAAAAAATTGGAACTTGAGTGTGTGTTGGTGTTCTTTTATATTTAATAAACATATATTAGTTACCTAATAAAAGTATAAAAATTGAAAGAAATTATTATGATTTAAAAAAAAAGTTTTTTTAATGTTAATTGTAACAGATTTATTGAGTTAAATACCTACAAATGACTTCTATAGTAATTTGAAGGGTTTACTTAGATTGAAACAGGTTAATACTGTCCAGTTAGTAAAGGTACAGGTTGTCATAAAACAACTTCTATCTAGTAATTTGCGGGTTCACTTAGATTGAAACTGTTTCAACCTGCCAGTTAGTAGATAGAAGTCATGTTTGTATGACAAAGTTCTATAATTTTTTAAGTGTTTATCTTGTATATTTTATATGTCTAATATTTTTTTTCTTTTTAACTTGTCAAAATAACTTGTGTTAATAATTTTTTTTTTTACCTTAAGAATAAATTTTGCTTCCCTTTGTTAAAGAAAGGAAATTTAACCCTTTTAAGTTTAATGTAAAATATTTTAAAAAAAAAAAACAAATTCAAACTCAATGTGGTAGGGCCCAAAACCACATTGCCGAACCCAGATTTTGGTAAAGTAGATGACGTGAAAAACAGGATTTACGTCTGAAATAGCATAGGAGGAGCCCAACAGACTGCCAATAAAAAAAATTCAAAAGGCCTGGCTATTTAGTCAGTAAACAACCCATCCCTAGTCACAGTCACCTATTTAAACTAGGCATTTTCCTTCTCTGGTAAGTAAAAAGTTTATAAGTATATTTAAACAAGTTTGAAAATAAATATATTGTGTTCAGTAGTAGTTAAAACAGTATCAGTGGTGTATTTTCCAAATATCCTCCAAACGAAGCCAACGGGTATTTTATCTAAATTTTTCTGAAATTTTCCCAAATTTACGGAGCTATTACATTTTAATTTATGTAGATGAGTTCCTGAGCTCGACAGTCTCAGACATTAACAAACTAGCGGGCAATGCTTTGATTATCAGGATTTCTGAATCGAATTACATTTTTCTATGAAGCTGAAAGAAATGAGAGTGGCTAAAGAAAATGAATCATCTGTATTACATTAATAGTTTATGAAAGATTTACAGTACTAATAATTACATTAAAAAATTACACATGAATTAATTACCTTACGTTTGATTTTATTTCTTAGTAAATTATATTTTTTATGATTTTATTCTTTAACTTGTCAAAATAAACTTGTATTAATAATTTTTTTTTCTTTACCTTAAGAATGAAATCTGAAAATTAGTTACTAGGCAGTAGTGCTCCTCTTTTGGTCAATTAGCATTCCTGGATGCTCTACATCCTGTTTGCAATCTGATATAAAAAAACAGGAAAATTGTATACTGCAGACTAAAATAGTTCAAAGTCATGAACTTTAAAAAAAAAATTTTTTATGATCATATATTTTTTTAGTATTAATAAAATATTTTACCAACATAGAATTCAGAAACTCCATATGGTCCAGAATAGGATGTACATCCTTTTTTTCAATTTCAAAAAATATACATATGACAATTACTGCCACATGAAGTGAATAACGTTGTCAGTCCATTTCACAATGCCTCTCGGTAAGAAGTTCCTCACTCCTTGGCAGATTGGAGGTCTTTTGTTCCCAAGTGATAGCTCTAACAGTGATGAAAAAAGTCAGTGACAAAGAATTCCAGGGTTTTTGGGGTGAGTGTTACCAGAAAAAGTGTCCAGGATAAAAGAAATTAATGATGAAAACCCAAATAACCCACAACCTTCCACCTCTGGTGCATGCCAGCTTGTTCACGTTCACGTTCACCTGTACCAGGACGAAAGAGGAAAAATATTTATGTATAAAACACCCAGATGATAACAGCAGTGATAATGATTTAAAGGTCATTGAAAACAATTCTAGAAGTAAAAAGTCTGTTAAGATATTATTATTAATTTTTAATTAGTAAGTACTGACCTTTTTTATAAGGATATAAAGCAAAAGGGAAAGGAAAACCAGCAGCGAGAAGAAAGGGTTTTCCCAAAAAATGAAACTGAAATACTCAACGAAAGTATAAGAGCAACAATACATAAAAAACTTTGACAACAATCTGGCACCAGTTTTACATATTCGGGAAAAACAATAATAAAAATGAAATTTGCATGGTTAAACTTTTTTATTTAGGTTTATCAAGGGAAGAATGAGTTAAATTTGAAGTTTCAAAGTATTTTTATTAACCTATCATCTAACCACCATCATCAAGAGGATATACTTTATAAGAATTTTATTTCAGGAATCAATTTATAATATGAGTCCTGGTAAATATTTATAAAATTCTCCGCTACAATAATTTTTGGAAATTTATCAGTTTCATTTTTAAGTACATAATAATTTACCATGATATAATTTTCTCTCGAAAATTCACAAACAAAAAATTTGGGTTTATTTTTATGTTCTTTAAAAAAGATCATGTATTTCATCCCCAAAACAAAAATTTAATACATTTAAAAAAAAAATTAGGGGAAAATCGGTTAATTTTTACCTTTTCTAGTGTTTTTGAGAGAAAACTATTAAGAAATCAAGTTTTTTTTTCATAATTTTTTAATGAGTTAAAATAATTAATTATAGTTACATTATTTTTGAATAAAGTAACAAAAAATTTTTGAATAATAAATAAAAATTATTTTCTTCAGATACAACAATTAAAAACTTCTTATTAATGAGTTTTCAAAAATTAATAATAATATCTCAACTTTATCAAAGATAATTTCTTTCACTTTTAAATTCAACCATAAAAATTTTCTGTCGTCGTTACAATAGAGATGATTTACCACTCGTGCTCGTTCACATGTCATTAACGAACAGCCATTAATTATTGGATTTATTCGATTTTCCCAAATGAAAAGAGTAGAATGAATCTTAATGAGATTATAATGTGAATCCTTTTTTGAAAATTTCAAACTTTTGGTGGTTATAGTAACAATTTAAAAAAAAAATCAAAGATAAGCCATAAGAAACAATAATATCTATTAATGGATAAAAATTTGGTATTTTTAATAATAAAATATAATAAATACAAGATTTCATTTTATTTCTTAGATAGTATTATTATAAATATTATAAAGATGCCAATCATTATTATTGTAGAACGATTGGTGATATACCAAAAATGCACAGCATTTTATAGCGGGGAAAGAGTGTGCAATTCCACTAAATCCATTTAAAAAATTTATAGGTTTTATATATTTGATTTTTATATTCAATAATTTGTAATAAAAATTGTGATATATAGTCATCTTTGTTTTTAAATGGTCGTAAAATATCAATAGCACTACTATTATTACCAAAGGGACTTTTTAAATTTTTGAAAAAGGTTCTTTAAAATATCTGTGATATAATTGACGAAGGGGCATATAAATGCGGGATCAAGATTACATTTCTCCATTGCTTACATACTGGAGCGCAACAGTTTAATAAGTCTTGGTAAGGAATTTGAGCAAAAATTTCTTCGAGTAATTTTGTTGTTGTTGTCATAATATTTTATAATTTAGTAATATTCTTTTAAAAATGTAATTAGAATATATGATGGTAAAATTTTTATGAAGTCAAAATTATATATGATTGCAAAATATTTTTTTATTATAAACAATTTCTTCGAGTAATTCTAACATTTGAAGCATTTTTACTAACTTCTCAAAGACAATAGTTTTAGGGAATCAATTAAACCAAATCTGTGTTTTAAATCTTTGTTCATATGTTATTAATGAATAATAATTCAAAAACATCAAAGATAAACTCAATGACTAATTTTGTCATTATTGTCAATAATGAACTATATAAAAAATAGTAAAATTTTCTGATTTTTAATTTAAATATAATTCTACCCTTTCATACAAAACCACCTTTACCCTCTCTTCCTTCAATTGCCTGAAAAGTGTAACATACATAACAGTATCAGGAAACTATTGACACCTATAATGCTAAAACCTGGAGTTGCAGGCGTTCTGTATGTGGTGACAGTGTGCTTATACATTATTGAAAAACAGGTACATCAGGGCTCCCAGAGTTTCTCCTTCCCCTTGGAACAACATATGAAACACTACCAGACTGCATGCTACGTCGTACATTGTCACTATCACTGCTATCATCTGGGTGTTGTACACGACCAAATAGTTTTCTCTTTTGTCCTGGTATAGGCGAACGTGAACAAGCCGGCATAAACACCAAGGTTGGGTTTTCATCACCGAACCACTTTTTCTGGTAACATTCACTTCAATATCCTAGAATTCACTGTCACACATTTTCATCGCTGTTGGAGGATGTAAAAATAGTAAAATTTCTGATTTTAAATAGCAATGTAAATATTTCTTGCATTTATTTAAAGTTAAAGATGAACTCGATGGAATAATTTGGGCAGGAGTCGCCTCTTGGGCTTCTAATGGCAGTTTGGTTTTTATATGTAGCCTCAACAATATTTCCATATTAAACATATGTGTTTAGTGGAATAGACTCATTAATGCTTGCTTTATTCCCAGTACCCTATAAAGAAAGGATAATGAACCCCTATATATGTGGGCAGCACTGGCTGGGGCTTTACTCTAGTGGAATATAAATGTGAGCTATTTTGGATAAGGAAGTGGAGGCTTGATCCTCAGTCTGCTAAAAGATTTCCTTTTTCAATTTTAAAAGGTACCAAATTTAAAAAACCCTAATGGATTATTTCTGTATTATGAATGAAATAGATGTATAAAAACAAAACCAGCTTTTATACAGCTTGAAAAAGATTTTAGATCTGTCGTTCAGTTGGCAACCCACTCAGTTTCATCTTTATCATATAATTTTTTTTTAGGATCACATAAAATATTTTACCAACACAGAATTCACTTCATGTGGCAGTAATCTTGGGAACCCCCTGTACAGTACAGGATGTAACATCCTGTTTCTCAACTTGACAAATAATTTTTTTCTTTCATATAATTTTTTTAGGATCAAATAAAATATTTTACCAACATAGAATTCATTTTTACAGTGTAATATACTTTGAATAAAATTTTTAACCAATTCACTTTATCTAGATGGGGTTATGATTACAGATTGAAGGAGGAATTAGCACTCTCAAAGCGCGATCGAGAAATTTTGTCAAAAAATTCATAAACTGAGTAATGGTACCAGAATAATTTAATATGAAATAATAAATAATATAAATAACAAAGAAATATGGTAAATACTCCAGAATGAATAATATATGGCATATTTTTCAGAGGGGCTCTTACTGGGAAATCTGAAGAGAGAGGAGGTGATGCCTGCAAAGAAGAAAAAGTTTGCCCGTAACATTAGCAGGAAGAAGAGAAGGAAAATAGAAGGAATGATAAGGCTAAACAAGCAAAGAAGCAGCGGCAGCACGCTGGTGGGTTTTTGGATATTTCATGTTCAGAATAAGGACAAAATATGGAGCCCCGCAAATAAAGCCCACCTCCACCACGGTTTTTCAACTACCACAAAACGTTTACGTGGTCGACCCAGAAAAGACGTACCTGTGGCCACACGACATTCAGTTGGCCGACCAAAAGGATCTAAGACCAAAAGACATCCCCAAATTTCTTTGTATTGATTCCATATGAGACCAGCATCACCACAACCAAGATGTGTCACCTCCACCACCAGCCAAGATGTAGCCACCAGCACCACCACACCCCCAGCCCAAAATTTGCCACCCGCACCACCACTACCAGCCAAGATGTGGCCATCAGCAACTCCACCACCAGCCAAGATGTGGCCATCAGCAACTCCACCACCAGCCAAGATGTACCACCAGCACCACCAAAGACCAGCCAAAAGTGGCAACCACACCCCACCCAAGATGTGGGCTCCAACCCCCACCAAACCCCAAACCCCCACCACAAAAATGTGGGCCCCACAAAATCCCCCACCAAACCCCCCCACACCACCACCCAAGTTGGCCT
>NW_026508755.1:0-43796 GCF_026875155.1 Cherax quadricarinatus
ATTGTTTTTGGCAGAAATAACACCAGAGGCAGCTTGATGAAAACTCAACTCAACAGCTTTTAAATCTCTGCACAAAATTCAATTTAAACCAGCAAATAATAGAGCCTACTAGACTGGAGAATACACTGACCTCATCTTCACTAACAATGATGATCTGATAAGAAAATGTCACCATTTTCAAAAACAATATCTCAGATCACAACATAATTGAGGTTCAGACATGTATGCGTGGAGCCCCAGACCGACATAATGAGACTAGTCACGGGGGAGCTTTCCCACCAAATTCAACTTCAATAACAAAAACATAAAGTGGGAACCAAGTAAACCAAGTCCTAACCGATGTAAGCTGGGAAAAATATACTAAGCAACACAGCCCCCAAACTTATGCCTAAAAACAGATTAACTTGGTGGCACTCGATGTATGCACAAGGCTTATTCCTTAAGAAAAAGGAGGAGTAGATGGAAAATAGAAAGAAACAAGCGCTCCCTTTCCCAGGCAACAGAAAAGAATAACAGAGCGGCTAAAGAGGTCAATATATCTGAAATGCGTAGGGAGACACTCGTCAGAGAAATAGCAAGCATCGAACTTAAGCTAAAGGAATCTTATAGGAGTTAGGAATTGCGGGAAGAACTAAAAGCCATAAATGAAATCGAAAGAAACCCAAAGTATTTCTTCTCCTATGCCAAATCAAAGTCGAGAAAAAACGTCCAGTATTGGGCCCCTACTTAAACAAGATGGGCCCTACACAGATGACAGCAAGGAAATTGAGTGGCTACTCAAGTCCCAATATGACTCAGTTTTTAGCAAGCCGCTAACCAGACTGAGAGTCGAAGATCAAAATGAATTTTTTATGAGAGAGCCACAAAATTTGATTAACACAAGCCTATCCGATGTTATCCTGACGCCAAATGACTTCGAACAGGCGATAAATGACTTTGCCCATGCACTCTGCCCCAGGGCCAGACTCATGGAACTCCGTGTTCATCAAGAACTGCAAGAAGCCCTATCACGAGCCTTTCCCTCCTATGGAGAGGGAGCATGGACACGGGGGTCGTCCCACAGTTACTAAAACAACAGACATAGCCCCACTCCACAAAGGGGGCAGTAAAGCAACAGCAAAGAATACAGACCAATAGCACTAAAAATCCCATATCATAAAAATCTTTGAAAGGGTCCTATGAAGCAAGATCACCACCCATCTAGAAAACCCATCAGTTACACAACCCAGGGCAACTTTGGGGTTTTGAACAAGTCGCTCCCGTCTGTCTCAACTATTGGATCACTACGACAAGGTCCTAAATGCACTAGAAGACAAAAAGAATGCGATGTAATATATACAGACTTTGCAAAGCCCTTTGACGAGTGTGACCATGGCGTAATAGCGCACAAAATGCGTGCTAAAGGGAAAAACAGGAAAAGTCGGTCGATGGATCTATAATTTCCTCACTAACAGAACACAGAGAAATAGTCGTCAACAGAGTAAAGTCTGAGGCAGCTACCGTGAAAAGCTCTGTTCCACAAGGCACAGTACTCGCCCGCCATCTTGTTCCACATCCTCATATTACGAATAGACAAGGATGTCAGCCACAGCACCGTGTCTTCCTTTGCAGATGACACCCGAATCTGCATGACAGACACTGCAAGGTCCCGGCGGACATCAAACCAAATCTTTCAGTGGGCTGCAGAAAACAATTGAAATTCAACAATGAGAAATTTAAATTACTCGATATGGTAAACACGAGGAAATTAAATCTTCATCAGAGTACAAAACAAATTTGGCCACAAAATAGAGCGAAAACACCAATGTCAAAGAAACCCGGGAGTGATATGTCGGAGGATCTCACCTTCAAGGACCATAACATTGTATCAATCGCATCTGCTAAAAAAATGACAGGATGGATAATGAGAACCCTTTAAAACTAGGGAGGCCAAACCCCTGATGACACTTTCAGGTCACTTGTTTATCTAGGCTGGAAAATTGCTGCACACTAACCCGCACCTTTCAAGGGCAGGTGAAATTGCTGACCTAGAAAATGTACAGAAAACCTCACGGCGTGCATAACGGAGATAAAACACCTCAATTACGGGGAGTGCTTGAGGTTCCTAAACCTGTATTCCCGGGAAACCCACAGGTGGGAGGGGATACATGTTTTATATACACCTGGAAAATCTAGAGAGACTAGTACCGAACCTTGCACACGAAAATCACTCATACGAAAGCAAAAGACTTGGCAGACGATGCACCATCCCCAATGAAAAGCAGGGGTGTCACTAGCACGTTTTAAAAGACCATACAATAAGTGTCAGGGGCCCGAGACTGTTCAACTGCCTCCCAGCATACATAAGGGGGATTACCAAAAAGACCCCTGGCAGTCTTTTAAGCTGGGGACTGGACAAGCACCTGAAGTCGGTTCCTGACCAGCCGGGCTGTGGCTCGTTCGTTGGTTTGCGTTTCAGCCAGCGCAACAAACCTGGTTGATCAGGCTCTGATCCACCAGGAGGCCTGGTCACAGACCGGGCCCTGGGGGCGTTGACCCCCGGAACTCTCTCCAGGTAAACTCCAATTAATAAGACATCTATAACACATTATGTAACTGCACCACCACATTACTCAACAAAACCCCATTTACCTCAGCCACGCATTCACAGATAAACACAACAACACAGCCCTTGTGCATACCCCAACCCCCGGGGACAAGCCCGTTCCATCCCTGAAATTCACCCCCCCCCTTTCACAACGTTAACAATGCTCTCACACTCATTCTACGATACCCTGCTGAAAAAGCCTGGTCCTAGCGACTTCCATATATTTCCCGATTACAACACAACGTTCTATAAATGGTCCCCGCCAACACCCTTTTGCACACCTCCCAATCCCCATTCCCTCTCATCGCCCAGGATACAAAAACAAAATCAGCAGTTATATACGAGATTGCACATTGCACAGGCCAAACTTAACGCCCTTAATACTGATATCCCGCCTCCTCCCACTGTCCTCAAAACCTTACCCATCCATTCCCTGATACTCCCCAAATTATCACAAAAATACACTACATGAAACGCCATCTCCTCATCCCCGCACACCCAACACGCGCCCTCCACCATCAACCCTCTTTCCTTAAGTGCAGCACCCGACGGCAGTATACCATGGAGAAAACAGAAAAATACCTCTCGCACATTTTGACGCACACTCATCAACTGTAATCTCTCCCATATATCCTTCCACATATACATAGGGTAGATACTCTCAGCCTTCGCGACTACCGACGCCCTTACAACATGCTCTAAAACACCCACTCGAACTTTATTAGGGTCCTGTACATGCAGCAACGCCCGCAACACGTCTTCACACACCTTCATCTCCGACCCTCCCCACCACATTCGCACTTCTTCATGCAAGTCATTCACGCCCCTCCCCGCATAACCCCGCACACAGAGTAACCCCCACTTCAAATAAATACACTTGACTCTTAACCGTAAATCAATCAACACCAATCCTCCTCTGTTGACTGGTAAAGTAACCACACTCCTACTCAACCATTCACACCCGGAACCCCAAAGAGAATGGAAAACCCTCTTCAACAGCCTCGTAACATCCGGACCTGCTAATGGATATACCGCAGCCACGTGCCAGACTTTACTGTATAACAACACATTCACAACAATCGCACGCTGATGTACTGTCAAATGAGTTGGTCTCAACCCATCCAAGCGACCCACCACTCGATCCACAACAAGCCTCTCTCGCACTACCCATGTACACTATCCCACACATAATTCGTCTCTCTGCCATTGAGAAGAGAGGACGTGTTATACACTGCTGCCCTCTATAGTTGTTCGGTGGCAGTTCCATTTTCTCAACATGGCGCAGGCAGGCAGACGCCGCATCAACACTGTGTGTTTGGAATTAACTCGTGGGGCAGTACTTGGACCATCAACGGTGATATTATTGCCAGCGATAATCTGAGACACCTATGGTATCGCCAACGAGGATTTGTGTGGTGTAGCAATGAATGGTGTGACAAGAATCTTCCTAAAGTTTTGCTTGTCTCAAGTTTACGAGATGGTCGTTGACAAGTATCAGGAGGTTAATCTAGTGGTTAACCAGGCGGTGTTTGTGAAGCTACACGATGTATCCTGCCATTATACATGGGTAAAAGTAAGAAACGTACCCTTTGAGGCTGATGTGACTGACATACGTGCTGCCCTGGGTAATTACGGCACCATACACATGGCTACAGCAGGCAGGTGGTCTGATGGCCCATATGAAGGAATACTTGAGGGAACTTTTTCGGTAAAAATGACATCAAAACATCCAATCCCTTCATATGTGATCCTGCAAGACTTCAGGACTCAAGTATTTGTGACTTATGCAGGGCAACGCCGCACTTTTAGGTCGTGTGAAGCATACGATCATTTGGCGGTGCAGTGTGAAAGAAGACGAGGTGCCAGGGTTGTACAACAGAGCAGGGATCTAGAGGAGGAAGGTGTAAGGCAAGATGTGCCTGAAGCGCCTGTGCAAACCTCAGGATTGTCTTGGAGCAAAGAGGTTGAGAGGTCCATGGACAAGGTGTGTGCTACACTCCCGGAGGTGTAGCCTCCTTTGGAGGTGGACCCAAAGGTGGGATCGGCCTCGCGAGAAGAGCAGGCCATTGATGTGGAGAAATCCATTGTATCTGTGTTAGACGAATTGTTTACGGAGGACAGCATGAGTTCTGTGAAGGCATCATCCCTAGACTTGGGACAGGCTGCCACTGCAGGCATGGACCACGATGTGCAGCTGGAAGTGGTCGCCACTGACGCCTTGCTGAAACAAACGGTGGAGGTGGAAATCCACCAGTATTGTACTGCGGACGACGAAATGCAGGTGGAAGGTGTAACGCGAAAGTGCTCTGTTACACTTTCAGATTCGGATGATGTGTTAACGCCAACCAAAGATCAGGGAAGAAGCCATGGGCGGATGTGGCACAGAGAGGGTCCTGTGCACCCAAAGCTCAGGGGTTGATCAGGACTGCTTCAAAAGGGGGGGAAGGGAAAATTGGAAACAAAAAATTTAGTGAAAAACATTCATTGTCGAAAAGAAAACTCCCATTGTCGATTTTAAGTGCCTCACAGTAAATATTAATGGTTTGCGAACTGTACGAAAGCGTGCATGGTTACGTGATTTATTGGTGCGTAATAATGTGGACGTTGTGTTCGTATAGGAACACAATCATAAATGTGGTAGTGAATTGTGGATGGATGGATATAACGTGTACATAGAGAATGCAATTCGGTTGAAAGGTGGCGTAGCCATCATGATCAGTGAGACTAGCCCATTTGTTGTGAGACGTAGTGAAGGGGGGGAAGGGAGGATAATAAGGGTAGAAGGACTATGGGGACGGGTGAGGGTGGCATTTGCGTGTGTGTATGGTCCAGCCGAGAATGATGGGCGTGTAAAAGCTACCTTCAAATTCAAATTCAAATTCAAAGTTTATTCTCTATAAAGATTACAATGTTGAATTTACAGAATTTGGTTGTTGTGTGGTTTACATGTAGTTAAATAATGATTACAGAGTGTACCACTAGAACGCCTAGCATGGCTAGGCATTTCGGGCAGACTTAGTTTAATTCATTATTTTAAAATATTACAAATTATGAGGTAAGTTGGTATTATGGCTAAGTGACTAAATACTAGTTTGTGAGTTTAGCAATGTGAATGCTTTTGTTTTGGCACAGTACATAGTTTCAGTATTGGAGTATCATAGGATTCATTATTTTAAGATTGAGATTAATATTTCTGTTTATGGTCAAATGGGTGAGTGAGTGTAAGTATGAACCATCAGGTGGTATTCGTGTAATTAGTTGACGGGGTGTATCAAGGAGATAAGATGTTTTCTAATGGTAGTTTTGAAGGTGATGAATGTGTCGAGTTTAGAGTTCTCGGGAGGGTGTTCCAGATTTTAGGGCCTTCAACTACATTGAATTTTTGTAAAGGGTTTTTAGTTGGACCAAAAATTAAAAGTATGTAAAAGGGCCCCAAAAAACCCTTTGTGAAAGGGGTTTTAAATTTTATTATTTGAGGTCACTCCCTAAAGTAGCTATTGTAGGGGGGGATTGGAATTGTGTGACCGGGCAAAAGGATGTAGAGCCTCGGGAAGGGGGGTACTTTTCGGGGGTAGGGGAGATTTAATGTCAGGGGGGGGATTAAGGGATGTGGGGGGGGGGGGAGGTTAGCATACCTTTGTATCGGGAAAGCAGTGCGATTTGATAGGGTAATGTGCCGCGCAACATCGTAGTTAATAGGTCATATCATAGATGATTTTTTCTGTAAGGGGGTTCTCGTGGACACGGGGGGGAAGGTTTACCTAAAGGGGTCGTAGTTTTGGGGAAATTGAATTTTAAATTTTTTTAAAAGGGAAGGAAAAAGAAAATCTTTTGAGTCTTTTTGGAGGTTTGATAGCGGGGGCTCCTGGAGAGGTGAATTGGTTAGGGGGGGGATGTGGGGGCTAAGAAACATATTCAGGATTATTATGTTCAGTTTGGGGGGGAAATAATAACTGTTGTATAGGCTTTTGGGGTATTTTGAAAACAGTTACCCATTGTTAGTGGGTGATGGTGTGAGATACCCTGAGGATGAAATAAAGGATTTAAAGCAACGTATAAAGGGTTTGCATAATGATCGATTTGATGGTCACGTGTGCGGGGTTTGGAGGAGGTTCTCTACGGGATTCGGCTTTAGCGGTGTTAAGGGGCCACAGCAGAGGAGGGGGAGCCCCGGGGATGAGGGGTTAAAAATGCACAAAGGGAGAGAAAGTTATCCTGGTCAAATGTTGGGGAGAGGAGGGGATAGCGGATATAAGATGCTTGGTTTTTGGGATTACATTCTAGCTTGGATAAGCAAAAGGCAATACGGGGAAATTTGGTAACAAAATTTCAGGCGGCTTAGTAGCAAGAACAGAAGCATTGGAAGGGCCCATACAGAGTGGAGATATGGGAGGGTCTGGGAGGGGGGAGCTTGGTAAAGCTTGGGATTGATGGACCAAAAGATTTTAGTGATGAAAAATTTGGGATGTGATAAAGGGTTTCTAGTTCGGGTTTTTTAAAATCTTAAAGACGACGGGGTTTTGGGAAATTTAAGGGCTAGTGGGTTTTGGGGCCAAAAGGGGAATCCATCAACGATTTGGACTATAGGGGGATTTTTTATGTGTGGAGATTTAAGTTGTTTGCGAGGTTACTGGGGGAAAAGACTGAAAAGGTACTAAAAAAGTTATAGATAGGGGACAAATGGGGTACCAGGGAGGCCATGTTCGATGGGGATGGGATATTTGAGGATTCATAGAAAGGAAACAGTTTTGGGGGGGGGGATCACTTCACTTTTGATTTGGGGGACGATATTAGCGTTTAAAAAAATGCATTAGGCGTTCAGCTTGGCAGGGTTTTTGGGGTGAAATCATCACTTGGGGTCAGACCTTAAATTTGGGGGATTACGCGGTACAGGTCAATGGTCTTAGGGGTTCCAGTTCAGATGGGAGGGGGTTTTAAGGTAAGGCTGGGTTTTCCCCTACACAATTTATTGTTTGCGTGTTTCGGATCCTTTCTATGGGCGGGGGGGCTAGTTTTTTTGGGGGTTTTTTTTTGGGGGGTTATAGAGGATGGGTGGAGGGGTATTGTGGGTTTATTGATGATACTACAGTCTTGGTGGGAATATGTTTTTTTATTGCAGGTGGAGGGGTTTCTAAATATTTTTGGTAAGCAACGGAAAAAAATTTAATGCTAAGAAGAAAAAAGTTCATGGCGGTCGGAAATTGGATAAAATGAATGGGAGTTTAGGGGTAGGTGGGATGTGGTCGACCTTTTTAAAAAAGGGGGATTGTGTAGCTCGGAGCCAATGATGGCATTCATTTGAACTCATGGGGGTTGTAGATAGTGTTTTAAAACAAAATTGGGAAGTTTGGGGTCTACACACTCACTTCACCAAGGGGAAATCGGAAAAAACGTACTTTTTTTAAAATTTATGGCAGTGGTGGCAATTTTCCCATTATTGAGTGAGGGGGGGGGGGGTTTACAAAACTTTTTTGCGGGGGTTTTTCTTTACATTTGGGACAGGCTTAATGGTTAAGCAGAGGGTAATCACTCTCCGTTTGGCCATGGTGGGCGGGACTCATCCCGCGGGAACAAAGAATTAGAGGATTTATGTAAACGGAGTTTTCCGAAGGTGGGGGGAAAAGGGAGAAGATTGAGAAGTGTAGAGGACAAAAGTGGGGTTTGGGCTGGGGAAGGAATTTAAAAAGTGGGGAGGGGGTGTGCGAATTTTTTATGGTGGCGAGAAAACCAAAAAATAACTGCGTGTCATCGAGAAATGGGGGGGGGGTTGGAGGGAGCGGCCGTGGAAGGGGATCCCCATGTAGCCTGGCGCGCATATGGGGAAAGTCCCGAATTACGCATCATGCCCCGGGGGGGGGTTTTTAGGTAATGTATAGTTTTTTACACGGGATTTTGCCTTCAGGGACGTCTTAAACAACGCAAGCTCAGGGGAAGGAGGGGGGAAAGCCGAGCGGTGGTAATTTGGAACCCTTTTTCGTAGGTTTTTTTTGGAAAGCATAGGGAGGGGCAGGAATGGTTGGGCGGGTTTTTTTTTTATGGGGAGGGGGGGGGGGGTTTCAGGGGTTGAGAGTGTTAAGTTTTGGCATTAAAAGGGGGGGGTCGCAGGGGAAAAATACGGTGGCATATATAGTGATGAATTTTTTTGACACTTCATGGGGAATAGGAAGTTTTTTTTTTTTTTTATTTTCATTTAAAACAGGCAAATCCAATAATGATAAATAGTAAAAAATTTTTAAAAACCATACTAGAAAATTACAAAACCTCTAGTACACAATCCCGGAAACTTTTTAAAAAAAACCAAAAGATAAAGGGCCCCTATTAAAAACCATAAAAAAACCCCAAAAACCCATATACAAACCTAAAAACCCCTCCTTTTTTAAAAATCATTATACCATGCAGACACAGCTGCCCATTTTCCCTAACCCCCCCCCCCCCCCCGTTGTACAGCCCCCTTTAAAAATAACATACATTGAATACCCCTAATGAAGGTCAAACCCTGACCTCAAAAAAAACCTAAAATTTGGTATTAAGGGAAAAAGAAAAAAACACAAAATTTACAGCCCAAAAAAAAGAAAATTAAAACATTACATTCATATACCCTAAAATGTAATAAGTAGAAAAATAACACCCCCAAAATATGATATAAAAATATTAAAGTTAACCATGAATTAAAAAACTTTTCAAAAAAATTGCATATGGGAAAAATTTTCACACTCAAAATGAAAATTTTAATAAAACCACTGCCACATTAGGGGTAAAAAAACAATACTGGGCTATGTAAAATTTTAAAAAAACCCCGGGGCTAAAATAAAAATAGAGTAGTTATAAGAAAAAGGCGGCTGTAATGTGCCGTCCCAAAAGAACGACACGTATCCAGAAAAATTTTGTGTTGTCCCAACGTGCCAAATCAAATTATTTAAAAAAAACGAGATCCAAGGGCTGGGTTTCCGGGCTTTCAAAGGAAAATTTTTAAAAACCCATGAACAAAAACCTTTCAGGCTTAGAAATGAAACCCTGGAAACCACATTATATCCACTATACAAAAAATTCTGTGAAACAGGGGCGTTACCATCCAAAACCAAATTTTCTAAACTACCTTCCTTTTAACACACACATCAGTTCCAGAAAAAACAAAAAAAACCCCCCCCCCCCCTTTTTACTTTCCCCCCATAGGAGCCCAAATCCTTTTGTCCCTCCTAAGGGGCCCCCGCCTAAGGGAACCCACAGTGAGTTTCCTAAAACCTTTCCGGGAAATTTTTTTCCCAAGACGCCCCAAAAACCAACTTTTTCCTACACTTCTTTCCTATAGAATCGGGCCCGCCAACGTTTTTAACCTCTATCCCCCCTTTAAAACCCCTATTCCCCTTTAAATTGTCCAGTTAATCCCTATGAAAAAACCCTTAAAACCCCCTTTCCCCAACATCCCAGGCACCCCCCTTACACCCAATAGAAAACCCCTTTAAAAAAAGCGGAAAACCCGCCCCCCCCCCCAACATTTGATAACCCCACCCACCCATGACCTCACCCCCTCCAAGGAGGTCCCAAAAAAAAAACCACATAAAACCCCCGTTTAAACTTAAACCCCAAAAACTGACAAAAAGCCCCTTCCAAAAACCCCATACAATGTACAACCCCCTTTGGGAAGCCAGAAACCCCATGATAAACCAAATATACTAATTCTCTTACTCTACCGGGAAACCCCGAAGCTTACTAAAATTTTTCCCAAATAACCCCCCAATCATACGTTGGATACACGGCTCCCCCCTTGAAAATTTCCTTGACCTTTCACTACCCCACCAACCGTTTACTTTGATTTTATCCCCCGTTGAAATGTCAAAAAAAATCTAACATTCTTCAAAAACCCCTAAATTTCCCCTTCCCACCCCCTTTTAAGGGGGCCCCCTTTTAAACTCTTCCTACTTTAGCGCCCCTCACACCCCCCCCCTTCCCTCATAAAACCTCCCTTGAATATACACCAATTACTCTCAGTCCAAAAGGCCAAAAACCAAAACCCCCTTCCGGGAACATCCGCAAAAACTACCTCCTTACTTAACCTTTGCCCCCCCAAATTTCCCCCACACAAACTTCAGCCCCTCCTCTGCATTTCCACAAAATCTCTTTCCCTTTTTAAGGGGAAAAAAACCTCGGGCCAAACCCCCCCCATCCCCTTTTGCTATAGAAAAGGGAAAATTTTAAACCACCACAAAACCCTCTGATGAAAAGTTTAAGGGTTCCCTCGCATTTAAAAACCTCCTAGCCCTACTTAAAACCTTACCCTAACAAAAACTCCGAATTTCCCCTTCTCCCATGCCTGCACCCCCGCCAAATACCAAAATCCCCACTTTACTTGTTCTGTAAAACCCCATGTCCATCCAAAAACCCTACCCCCAAAGCCCCCCCCAAAACCAATTACCGACCTTAGTAACCTTGTTTTTCACCCGTTTTAAAACCCCTCATTCCGGAAATTCAAACCAAACATCTGAATCACTTACCCACCCTCCTTAATCCCCCTTCCCCCCAACAAAACATTTAAAGCATCATCCCCCATCCCCAAAACGACCCCCCTTTTTGCCCCCCCCCCCTTCCCAATCTCCTGATTGTTAAATTTACCCTCTCAACAGACCCCTTAAAAAGGTTTTCTGCACACACGCAAAGAGCAGCTGGACATCGGACAGCCCTGCCTCAAACCTCTTCCTTTAATTTAACTTTCACCCAACCCCCCATTGATGTACCCCTAAACCTCTGCCCCATCAAACAGGGTGTTCACCCACCTCACTACCCCCTCCCAAAACCCCCAACCCTCTCAAAGAAAACCCCCAAAAAAACCTCTGTCCACGCAATCAAAAGCTTCCCCCAAAAATCAAACCTAGTTTTTCCCCCCCCCGTACATCTCTCTAAAAAAAAAATTTTTTTTTCCCCCAACCCCAAACCCCATGTCCATCCCCAAACCCTTTTTTTTTTTTTTAATTTTTTTTAATTTTTTTTTTAAAAATTTTAAAAAAACACTTTCCTCTTTTCTTTTCCCCAAAAAACCTTAGCAAAAACCCTTGTAACCCGAGCACATTAACTAATCGCTGGTAATCTTTCCCAAACTGGGCATTCCTTCTTTTTGGGCACAAAAACCGTGACCCCCCTTTTCTTTGTGTTTCCCCCCTCCCCCACTACTTAACCCCATTCAAAACCCCCCCCGGGGGAAAATTTGCCGTACACCCCCCAAAATGTTTCCTATAAAAACCGTTTGGTTTTTCCGTTTTTGCCTGGGGTTTTCCCCGGACCCCCCAAAAACTGCCTCCTCCACCTCCTCTACATTAATACTACCCCGATTCTGTCATTTTCCCCCCCTTTTCCTTTAAATACCCTTTTTAAAACCCCTTAAACCCCCCAAAACCGCCCCTTCCCCCACCCCCCTCCAACCCCCTCCACTTCTCCCCAAACCCAAAAATTTTTGCATAAAAAAATAATATTTTCCGTGGGGGATGGGGCCTTGACCCTCCTAAAAGCCCCCCCCCTGTACCTGCCTCAATATCCCCAAAGGTGGTCTTCGCCTGCCTTTTCCCTTAAACCCCCTTTAATACAAAACCCGATGGCCTATCCCCCCCTTAAGACATCCTCAACCCGCCCTAACCAAATTTGCCTCAAATTTTTCATTTTTAATCCCCCCAAACCCCTATTTCGAAAAACGTTCCATTCCTCATTTTCCCCCCCCAAACCCCGTTCCTCTCCCAAAACACCCTTTTAAAAACTGCCCAAAAAAAAAATTTTTGGGCCCATAGCTCCCCCAAAAGCCATCTCCTTCCCCCGTATTTTAAAAAACCCCCAAATTTTTCAATTTTACCCCTTTTCCCCCCAATCCAGCAAATCCATTTCCATATTCCTATTTCCCCCAAAAGGTTTCCCCCCAAATCTTAAAACCCCCCTTAGGGTACCTTTTCCCCCTAAGTAGCCTCACAAAAAATTTTCCCAAAATATCCTGCAAAAGCTCTCACTATGAAATCTCCCCCTCAAATCTGCTATAAAAAGCACGTTTGATAAAGGAAAACCCATATCGATAGTCCTCCCCCTCTCCAACCTTTTCCCCTTTCCTAAAATAAATCCTATCTAACCTTTCCCTATACCCCGACAAAATTAAAAGTTTTGCTCCACCCAAATTTTCCCCTATTTCCCCCCACATCTACCACCCCCAAACCCCTCTCGCAAAACATCCCGCAAACCCCCCAAAAAACAAAAACCTCCCACCCCTGGGAAAACCACAAAACCCTTTCCCCAAATGACAAAATTTCCAATCCCCACCAATCCCCTTTAAAAGAAGGTAAACCCTCAAGTGAAAACCCCGAACCTCGCGTACAAAATCCACCTTAAAACTCTATGTTACTAGTTGCTGGCATGTACCACCTACAAAACAAAACTCCTGGGCCCCAAAAAAACCCCATCCCCCCTGACAACCCTCCCAACCCCCCCCCTCCCCCCAAAACCCCAGGAAACGCAAAGGATTTGGTCTCCTTTCCCGGGCCACAGCCACACCCCTTTTAAACCCTCAAAGCATCACATTAAAAACCTAAAAAACCTTTCCCCAACAACCCCACATCCAACCTAGGGAAAGGGTTTCATGAAAAAAAACAGACATCAATACAAAACTCCCCCAAACCCCCCTCTAACCTTTCCCCCTCTTGACCCGGTTTAAGCCCTTTTTACATTGAATTTAAAAACACCTGAATTTTAAAAGAATGGCGGCTTACCCCTTTTCCCGCTGGGGCTTATTTTGGGTCCCCCTTTTTCATAGGTCTGGGGTTCTTTCTATCAATCCCTCGTTCCTGCCCTCCAACCCCCCCCCCCCTTCCCTTCCCACCTAGTTTCCCTTTCCCCCCCCCTTTTCCTCCCTATTGCCTTTGCTACCACAGCCCCACCTTCTTCCCAGGCCTCCCCGGGGTGTGAGGATTCGTCCATGTCGGGTCCCCCCGTGATCCCCTTGCGGGACCTCCCCTTACACACTTTCTTTTTCAACCACATCTTTTGAGGGAACCTCCACCACCCCATTGTCCCCTTTTTTCAAACCCCTCACTCAATCTTCCTTCCCCTGCTTCTGTTAATCCATCCCCTTTTTAAATCACCTGCCCTCACATCACTTTCCCCCATGCTCCGACTTTTTCCAAAAAATCCTTCAGCACAGCCTCCAAAACCCCGTCCTGAGAAAACTCTGCATTATCAAACGGCCTGTTTTGACGGGCAAATTCCCTCCCCCCCCGTTTCCACTGGAAAGTGTAAACACGTCCCCAAAAAACCACCTCTCCCTGTCGCCTTCCTCACCCATGGCCTTTCCCCCGGGGGTTTCCACTTCACCCTCATAAAAATCCTGGTTCAAATGGGTACCACAAAGCGTTCCTGAGGGCCTGGGCCCCCTGCCCCTCCTGGGGCATTGTGCCCCCATGTGCTCATAAGAGTCACATAAAGGGCACGTCTTCCCCTCCCCCCGCATAGTGTACTTAAAAACCTGTTTTCTAGGGGTTATGAAAAGTAACATATGAGGGTTTAACGGTCCCCTCAGGGTTTTTTTTAAAGTGTGAAGGACCCTTTCCCGGGCATCCCCTCAAAAGGGGGCCCGTCCCTCCACATTCCCATGCTGTCGGTGTACATTTCCAAAACCACTAAAACACATCAGTAGGTTTTAAATGCTGTTGCCTAAAAAGGAAACTTTTCCTTTACCTTCACCCAAGGTAAAAAACTTAACACATCATCAAGCATATTTCCCACTCCCGAATTGATATTCCCCCCGGTCGTTTTTGAAATTCATCTACGATGGAAGTAAAAGGGTCAGCCCCATAAACTTAAACGAAGACCCTTGACTTTTCCATTCAGTGCCACCCCAAAAATCTTTTCTTTGGGGATGCCATAACGTCCCTGAAATGCTTGGCAGGAAACGTTCATTGGGTCGTTGTTTAAAAGATCCCAAACCAGCTGAATGCAGAAAATATTTATGCCCGGGTACAGTGGGTTTCCGCCATCTTGGTGCAAATGCTATTTTTTCCCCTTACCAGGGGGCTGAAAAAGAGAACCTGTAAAAAGCGTCCTCTCTCCCCGCGGGTTGGGAGGGACGAATGTAAAAGAGAAAGTGGGTTTGGGGGGAAAAAAGGGGGATTAAGTGTTAGGTTATTTTTTAAATTAAGAACTAAATGTCGCAGAAAAGGAAGAAAAAGGGGAAGGGGGAAAAGGGAAAACACGGGGGGTTTACGGAGAGAAACCGGGAATTTCAACTGTTTTTGACTTATGGAATCTTTTAGGTTAATGGGGTTTCAAGGGTTTCGCCTCCCCCCAGGGGGGTGTTTTGGTGGGGGGTTTTGGGGTAAGTAATGTGAAGTCACCATGAAAAAAAGGTTTGGAAATAAAGGGAAAAAAGTGTGAGGAGTGAAGAATAGTTCAAGGTTTAAAAAAAAACATCATTTTTTAAAAAATTTAAAAGTTTTAAAACCCTGGTAAAATTTGGGTTTAATGATGAATACAAACATTGACACTATGCGGGTTTGTTTTTAGTGTAAGTAATACATGCATTGTTAAAGGGGAAATATACTTTCATGATGCCAAAAGTATTACACTTGTTTTGGGGAGGGAAAGGATGATCAACCCGGGAAAAAGGGGTGACGGGTTTCGGTGTTTTTGCCAAAATATCCTTAAAAAAGCATTGCCCCCAATCGCCTCCACCGGGGGGGACGGGGCGCGAAGACCCCTGTTTGAGTTTTTTTTTGCGCATTTTCCCCCGTTTATTTTTCCCCCCCCCTACTTTGGTTGGTAGAAATTTTAAATTTTCCCCAACATGGCGCTGAAAAGCAGAAAAAGAATAAAACACTGTCTGAAATTGAGATGTTCCGTGGTGCTGTCACAGGATCCCCAAAATGGAAATTTTTTATTACCCCGCGATCAAAGCGATACCTAAGGTATAGCAAATGAGGAGATATGGGGTGTCGCATTAAATGGAATGAAAAAGAAACTTCGTTAAAAAGACTTCTGCACAAGTCTACGGGCAGTGGTCGACAATATCAAAGGGGACCCCCATACCCGGTTTAAAAAAAGCTGTGGCGGGGAGACTTCAAAGAAATTTTCTCGGGAAATTTCACCTGGGGTGAAAATCGGAATGTGCCCTTTTTTTAGGCGACCCCGATTTTGATATTACCGTGAAAATGGAAATTATGGGACGGTTTTTCCCCGAAACCACAGCAGGGAAATGGGGAATGGAAACCCTAGCAGGTGGCTGGAAAGGGCCCTATACAGTTAAAATGCTCTTCACACCCTATCCCTTTATATAAAATTTTGTTTTAAAGAATTAAGGGACCCAAGCAAAATTAAAGTATGGGGGTGGGGGAACAACGTAAAGTGTCGGCTATGTGGGTCATATGGGCCCCATTGCGGGGCCCGTGTGGGAAACGAAGTGGGGCCCCCGCACAACAGCAACGGCCCAAAAGCAGCAACAGCAGCCAGGGGACGAGGTTGGGGATGAGCGGGGGAAAAAAGGGCTTTGCTACCCCCGCCCCAAAAAAACCCGGGTTTTCAGGAGTGAGGGGGTGGACAAAGCAAAGGAAACTCGAAAACGCCCAAATTTTAACCCCCTTTAAGGAGAATCTCAGTCATTGGCATACATAAAGGTTTTTGAGGGGAGACTACCTAATATGGGTGAAGAAAGTGGCGGCATCTTTGGTAAAGGCGTTTGGGTGACTTGTTAAAAGGAAATTTGGTCCCCAGATCAGGTGGGAAAAACCCAGGCTTTAGTTCTGGGGGGAAAGGGTGTGAATATGGTTGGGAGAAGAAGGACGGTTTTTTTCGACGAGAAGTCTAAAGGAAAAGAAGGTTTCATGCAGTAAGGTGGAAGTGCATCAGGGCGGGGGCTTCAGATGTCAAAATTTCAGGGGGGTGGGGGGAAACGAAAGCGGACTGCAGCATCAACGGGTTCTGATGATGTGCTAACTCCTGCCCAACCCCCGGGAAAAAGTTTTTGGGGGGGAGGGACAGAAGAGTGGGGAAAGGTGAACCCCAAGGGTCAAGGGGGTTGCAAAGGTTTATTTTCCCCCCAAAAGGGGGGGAGGGACAGAGGTGTTTCAAAAAAGAACCCGGGGGTAAATTTAATGCCGGGGGCAAAAGGAAAACCCCCTTTTTTGAATTCAAGTGTTTTTCAAAAAATATTAACGGGGTTGGGGAGCTTTTTAGGAAGCTTAAATGGTTTTTAAAGAGTTTTTTGGTTTCGACTTGGGGTGATGTGGTATTCTTACAGGAACATAATTTTTAAGGGCCCGGGTTTTGAGGTTTGGGTATGAGTTTGGGTTTTAAAAAGTTTTAAAATGGAAAAGCAAAACTTGGAAGGTGGGGGGGTTTCCATTTTGGTAAAGGGGAAAAAACCCTTTTTTATTAAAAGGGATAGTGAAGGGGGGGAGGGGGGGGGGGGGTAAATTTAAAAGTGGATGGAACTTGGGGGGGGGTTCCCCCTTATTTATTATGTTATATGGTCCCGGGTGAGGGGGACGTGAGTATTAAAACTAAAAATTTGGGGCGGGACGTGTGGGCTATTTTTTTTCGTGTTTACCGAATGTTGCAAAAAATAGGGGGAAAATTGGGAAAAATTTTTTCGTGTAAAGATTTGGAGGGGCCCCAAAGGGGCGGGGGGTTGTTTTGGTATATTGGGGGATTTATTGACCGGGGGGGGGGGTTTTAAAAGGGCTTGTGTGGGGGGGGAGGGATGGGTAGAGCTACCCTTTATTAAACGGGTTATGGGGGCGAGGGTTGGGGCCGAAAGTACGTGCCTTGTGCGGTTACTGTGCGGGGGGTGGAAGTGATAGATTTTGGTTTTTTTTGGGTATAGAGGGGGGTAAAAGAGGGGTATTGGGGGGGGTGCCTCGGAGGGGCCATCATTTTGGAAAATTGAAAAAAAAGTTTTAAAGGGAAAAGGGGTAGTCTTTTGGGCTTTTGGACATATGTTTGGGGTCGTTTAGTGGGAGAAAACCCAGGGGGGTGTTGCCATGGTTAAAATTTGGGGGGAAAAAATAGCTTAAAAAAAAAAAAGGAAAAATTAAAATTTAAACGAGGGAAGAGAAAAAAACAGTTTTCCAAAAGGGGTTTCAAAAAAATTTGAGGGGGGGATTGCGCGACTTTTTTTGCACAAAAAATTTCTAATTATCCCCGTTATTGAAAATTGGGAAAATTTGGGAAAATATTGGGAATTTTTCAAAATGAGAGGTTTTTTTAAAAAGGGGAAAGGGTTTTAAAAAAGGGCGGGATTTAGGAGGTTTTGGGGGGGAGATCGGCCGTCGGGTTGTGTTGCGGATTTAAAAAACACGTCGCAAGGCAATGGGGGTTAATTTGGGGGTTTAATTTCAGGTAGGATGCCGGGTATAAAGGGGGAACCCGGGGGGTGTTGACGAGACTGAGGGTTTAGTGGGTATATTGATGCTTGGGGTTAAATTGAAAAAGCAATTTTGGGGGGAATAAAAAGAAATACATTTTCAGTCAATTGGAAGGGTTTGTGCAGTGTGAGTTTCAGAGCAAAGATCGAATTTGTTTTGGAAGGGGCCGGGTAACGGAGTGCGAGGGCTGGGAAACTTTATCCGGGGGCAATTAGGTAAGGGGACCAGGAAATTTAAAGGGTTGCCCAGTGACTTTTTTCTCCAAAATTGGGGGCGTTTTAAAAAAAATTTTTTTGGGGAAAAAATTATTCAATTTTTCCTTAAGCCCGGGTCGGGTTTTTTGGGGCACAGCAGCGGATGGTGTGGTCCCTTTTAGTGCCTTAAAAGGGGACCCCTTAAAAGGTTTTAAAAACTATCCCTTTCTTTTCCTTTTTTGTGTGGTGATTATAAGATTTTTGCAAGAATTTTTGCCCCAACAGAATAAAAAAGGTCCCGGGTAAAGTGATCGATAAGGGCAAAATGGGGGTCCGGAAGGTCTATGTATGAAGGGCAGGTTTTATAGAATTTTTTTTGAAGAAAGAGTAAAATTGGGGGGTGGGGGGGGGGGGTGTTTGGGTAAAAAATTGGGAAGGGGGCCGGGGATATAAAAATTAAAAGGGAAGCGTTTTTGGAAATTAAAAAAATGGGAGGGGTTTGGAGAGGAAATTATATCATTGGGGCCCAAAATTTAAAGTTTTTCAAGATGGGAAACCTTTCGGGGGGCAGGTAAATGGAAGGTTAGGAGAACAAATTAGAAGCAGGGGGCTACGCCAAAGGGTTTTCCCCCTTTTACAAATATTTTTTTTCTTTTTTACAGGAAACCCTTTTTTAGAGGAATTTTGGGTCTTTTTGGGGAGCAAATGGGGTTTGGGGACGAAAGGGGTGGGGGGGGCTGGGCCAAAATTTTTGGATATGTTTAAGACAAAAACGATTTTTTAAGTGGTTTAAAAGGGATTTGCCCCGGGGGAAAAGTTAGAAAAAGTTTTTGAAAAAGGTTCTGGCAAGTCCCAAATTAATTTAAAGGGGAAAACGAAGTATATGGATCTTAGGGATGGGGTTTAAATTTAGGAATGTGAAGTAGTTTTAAAGGTGGAAAAAGGGGGACCAATTACTGATATGTGGGATCGTTTATGAAGTGGGTATCAAGTTTCCAACAAATAAATTCGTGCTTTTTGTAGTTTTGGGGTAATTAAGCGCATCAGTGGTTTAAAGACTGCAAAAACAACCTTTTGCTCAAAGGGTAATTACAACGAATGTCCTATTAAAATAAAAACTTTTTGGAAAGTAAACAGCAATAAAAACCCTACTTTTGTAGGGAGATACCAAAAGGTTTTCAAAAGGGGTTTTTAGATTCATTTTGGGGGGACTGGGAAACGAAAAAGGTTTTGGTAAGCGGTTTTCCCCTCCCCCGGTTTTTTCCCAGGGGGGGCTGGGGTTTTTAAAACTGTTGAAAAAAGGATTATGGTGTGTATTTTTTTAAAGTAGTTATAAAACGGGGGGGGGGGGCGAGGGGGAAACGGACTTAAAAAAGATACGTCAGGACAGCCAAAGGTGGGTTTGGGGGGGTAGGGAGTTCCTAATCGGTTTAGGCAATGTTTCCCGGGGCATCTTTAAACCCTGAGCGTCCTTTTACAAAATTAAATTGGGAAACCTTGATGGGGTGGAAGGTTTTAAAGGGAGTGGTTTTGCAGTGGTAGAAGGTTTTTTATCCCAAAATTTTTGATTGGGGGGTAAAATTGGGGGCCCTTTTGGGAAAAAAATTTTTTTTAAAAAACCCAAAAGTACGAGAAGTTTAATTTTATAAAATTTTTACATGGGGTCCCTTTCCGTCTGGAAAGGTTTTTTTTTCCATAAAGAATACGGGAGGATGGGATATGCAAGGTTGTGGGGGTTTGGGGGAAAAGTTTTCCATAAGTGTTTTTTGCGGGAAATTTTTTAAAATAATAAGGGTTTGGTTTGGGGGAAAGGGAATAAAAGGGTTGTGGGAGGGGGGGGGGGGGGGTTTTCAGGTTTGGGGTTTTAAAACTTTGACATAGGTTTGGGGGAAAATGGTAGAGAATGCGGTAGGGGAATAATTAAAGGAATTTTATTTAAAAATGTCCTTTCCAAAGAGAGGGGGGGGAACGTGAGGGGGTTTAAAGAATTTAAGCATTAACAGCAACTTTTTTTTTAGGACAAAAAATGTAGGGGAAAAAGGAGGTGTATTTGGGGAGATGGGGGAGGGATTTTTAAAAGGGGGGGATAGGGAAAATTTTTCTTTAGGGATTTAAGGGGGTTGAAAGGCCGGGAAGGGGGGTGAAATGGGGTGGGTTTTCCTTTGAAAGGGGTAGCATGTGAAAATTTGAAAAATTTATATGAGGGGATGTCCCGGGGGGCAATTTTAAAAATTATTTGTTCCATTTTTTCAAGTACAAAAAAAGTTATATTTTGGAAATTTTCGACTTATTTTATGTATGGGGTTTTTATATATATTGATGTGTTTTTATGTGTGTGGGTAATTTTTGGGATTTATGTTTTTTAAGTGTATGTATGTATGTGTGTGTATGTTGTATGTATGTTAAAAATGTATGTGAAAGATATGTAATTTTATATATATATATAAAATTTTTTTAAAAATATATTATTTATAAAATTTTTATATATAAAATATATATATGTATATGTATATGTAAAATTTTATGTAATGTATGTATAAAGTATGTAAATTTATGTATGTTTCTTTTTTGGGATATACCTTTTAAAGGTTTTTCCCCATTTAAAAAATTTTAAAGATATTCAATACATATTTTCTATGGCATTTTTTGATTTTGAAAACAATGTGTAAAAGTCCCAAAAAGGTTTTTTATGTTTTAGTTTTTTAATTTTCAATTATTTTAAATAACACAAATTGATTTGGTGCCCCAAAAAAGCATAGTGTGTTTTGATATATTTGGGGTATTGTTTTTCTTTTTTAATTTTTTTTAGATGGTGGTAATTCTATGGTTTTTATTTTTAAAATTTTACGAACCCTTGAAGGTTTTTAAGGGTTTGGGTGAAGTTTTTTTGGGGGGAGTTAAAGTAATATTTTTAAATGACGTTGTAAGTGATTGTGTTCAATTAGGGCAACATACTTTATATACTTATTTATATGTAGTACATGAATGGTTTAAAATTTAAGTCTATTTTAAAAAGGGGGAAGAAATTGGGGTTTTCCTTTTTTTTTGTTTTTTTTTCCTTTAAGGGGAATACAAGGTTTTATCATGTACACCAACCCAAAAAAGGGTTTTGGGGGGAAGTGGGGAAAATTTTTTGGTTTTTTGATTAACATTTAAATTTCAGATGGAAAAACTAGGCTTAGGTTAGGGTAAAATTTTTGAAAGTTTTTGATTCAAAATGCTCCTTTTTTATACTTGTAAATTTTTTTATTCTAGTGTAAAAATTTTGAGCAAGGGTGATTAATTTTTAAAGGGAAAAGTTTTAAAATAGGTTTGCATTTTTTTAAAAGTTAACTTATCCACCTGTACAAATATAGGACAATTTTAAAAATTCGGTTTTTCTTTTTTTATAAAGTAGGTTTTAAAAGGGTAATATTTGTTATATTGTAATTTTTATTTTTTTAATGTTTCAAATATCTAATGTAACGTTTTTTCAGTTATTTTTTTCATATTTGTCATCTTTAAAGGGTTTTTTTTTCCTTTTTTCATTGCTATTGTTGGGGTTTTAAAAAAAAATATAAAAAAAAAAAAAAACCCTTTCCCAAAATGCATCTTTTGGGTTTTAATTTTCCCAAAAATCTGAAATTTTCAGTTTGCTTTTCATATAAGCAAGTGTAGTAACCCGCTAAGGTAAATGTTTAGAAGAGTTATTTGTAGTTTTTAATTAGTGTAAATTTTAGGTAAAAATTTTTTTCAAGCGGTTTCTAATTTTCAAAATGTAACGAATGCCAATTGGGGTTTACGAAAAAAAGCGGGGCACACTTAAAAAAACCCCCTGGGGTGGTTAAAAGGAGGGGAGAACTGTTGGATGTTATGAATTAAAGCTTAGATTTAAAGCTTAGTCACAGCGTTTTGGGTTTGGAATGGAGATGAGTTTTGGGTGTAAAGGTAAATAGTACATTACATATTTAAACTTGTTATCACATTGTATGCATACTTAAGTTTATGTATAATAATTTTAGTGACATCATTGGGGAGGGGGCGTATAGTGCCCCGAATTTTTAGGGCCGTCAAGGGGGTTTTTTTTGCTTTTAAACAAAACAGGGGGTGCAGGTGTACTGAGTGGTACGAAAAATAAATAACAGAAAAGTGAAAGGGACTAATGCATTTTGGTAGGCTAGGGGTTTTTGCATAAGTTTTTTAATAATGTTATGGTATAATTTTGTAGATAAAAAGTAAAAATATTGTTTCCATTGTATAAAATTAATGGGATATAATAACACGGGGGGGAAAAGGAACAATTTTTTGTACATAAAACGACTTCCCCAAAGTAAATTTTACCAAAAAGGGAAATTTTGAAATTTTTTTGGGGAAAAACGATTCCATAACCTTTTTTTTTTTAAATTTTTGTTTTAAATGTTTTAAAAAAAAAATATTAAAAAAAAAAAGGAGGGTTTGTGGGTTATGTATATGGTTGTGGGTTATGTATATGGTTGTGGGTTATGTATATGGTTGTGGGTTATGTATATGGTTGTGGGTTATGTATATGGTTGTGGGTTACGTATATGGTTGTAATATGGCCATTATCTATGGTGTTCTTTAATTGTACCGGGATTGTGTACTAGAGGTTTTGTAATATCTAGTATGGTTTTTAATTTTATACTCTTATACATTATTGTATTTGTTCTATGTTTTAAATAAAAATATAAAAAAAGTACCTTATGACATTAAGTCATAGTAATGAATATCTGGTTTTCTTTTGATGTAGTTTGTACGGATGTATCAATACTCTCCTTAATTTGGTTATTGTTTGTGTTTTCATTAGATACTATTTGTTACATGATGTATAATTTTTATATTTGTATGTGGTATTATATGGCCATGGAAAGTTCATTACATCTGTTGACGGATAAGACCTGTTTGTTTTTTGTGCTGTGATGTACTTTTTAAATAAAATATAAAAAAAAAATCCCCACACACTTTTATCCTGTCCACCATATTCCAACGTACGTTCCATCCCCAACTCTCTCTTCCCACCCAATCTCCTAAAACCAGTAATTTTGATTTTTCCTCATTAACTCTTAAACCGGTAACCACCGCGAAATTATCAATAACATCTCCAACTGCACTTAAACTCCGCAGCGTTCACACGAGTCTTGTCATGTCATCCACGTACCCTATTATTCCCTGTTCTCCACTTCCTATTCCCCAATCCACCTCCATACACGCTTCCACCTTTCTATAGAAAGGGTCTGTTAAACAGGCAAACAACAATTGAGACAGGGGACAACCCTGCCTAATACCCCGACCCATGGATACCCACTTCCCCAATTTCCCATTTACTTGTACACACACTTCCACACCTGTATACAATGTCTCTGCCCAACGTACCACCTCCTCCCCAAAACCCTGCCTCCTTAATATATACCACAACACCTCACGTTCTACACTATCATACGCCGCCTGCCAATCTAACACTAAGACACCCACCCCCCCGGCTCCCCTCCCGACCCTTCCACAAAATTCTTTATAATACTATGCCCGTCATACATCGTCCTCCCAGACACTTCATATTGTCCTCTCGCAATCACTCTATCCACCACACACTTCAGCCTATTTCCTAATATTTTCGCAAAAATCTTGTAATCAGCACACAGCAATGATATTAACCTAAAGTCCCGCACCGTGTCTTGTCGCTTACCTTTTGGCACTAAAACCACAACCACAGTTCCTTGCAGCCTGCCCATCCTTCCCTCTCTTTTCATCGTGTTCATTAGTTCTACTAAAAATGACTTCAACACATTCCAATGGCGCACATAAAACTCGCAGGGCAAGCCATCCAAACCTGGTGCCTTGCCTCGTGCCATCCCCTCTAAAGCCCTCCACACCTCCCCTTCTTCAATATCCTCCCCCAACGCCATACTCCTCATAATACTGAAGCAGTACAGCCCCAAGTCCAGAATGGGAGGCATCTGTTCGGAGACGAAATATTTTTTTTTTATTTTATTTAAAAACTTTACAGCTTAATATTAAATAAAAAGATATAAAATGGGTACAGTAGGATCCTCAATCCTACACAACATACACTAACAATCCTACACAACATACACTAACAATCCTACACAACATACACAAACAATCCTACACAACATACACTGACAAATTATAACAACACATTGTAATTGACATAAAAGAGGTTACCCACATACACTCACAAATTTTTCCATATAACATACTACTACAATATAAACAATATAAATATACAAACCTTTTAGATTTATATAGTGAACATAATATGACTGACATATGGCAAAGGCTCGCAACCTTCACAGTAGACAATAAGAGGAATGACCTACATCATAATCTCATTAAAACAAGTACATGATCTTCCCAAAATTAACCCCTATACAATAAAAATTACCTAAAAACATAAATGTCGTGCCTCACTACAATCCCTCTTTAATCATTGAAAAAAAATGAAAATCTTAATCCTCCACTTATACTAAACAAATATTAATACACCCTCTTTCACCGGATGAGCACATTATATAAAGTAAAGAGACTAAACCATACTTTCCCCGTTACAAAATTTTAATGAGACTTTACAAATTTATGGAAGTTATTAGCCATCCATCCTTCATCAACTGCAGGAGCACATTATATAATGCTAAAATAAAGTCAGTACACTCGCTAAACTCCAACACAAAACACAAACAACAAAACAATTTAAAAACCTCTAATTGCGATACGATTATCGCACATGAAATATGCCCAATAAAGGCTATAAACGTACAGTCTACATAAACCCAAAAGCTCTGCTAGGTCTTACACCTATAATCTTTACACCAATCACACTTAATACATGAAGGTCATGACGACCCTGACACATCAAACACAGAATACTCCATACGTTACTACGTAATTAATTGATATCATCACCCTTGCTTTCTGTGCCCACTTGCATGCTACATACACTTATGCCACATCTACACCTTCTATACCCACATACACCTCACTCTCACCCCTCCCCAGGAGGCGACCCCGCTGTGTCCCCCTGAATTCCCTATTCTCATATGTAATCCCCAAACCCCCACCCCTTACTCACGCAGCCCAAGTCGTTGATTCATGAGAAACCCTAACGTTAACATTCTATAACCTTCCGAAAAATCCTTCTCCCACCTCCTCCCATACAGTTCTCTATTACGACACATTGTATGATAAACCGTCACCGCTAGTACTCGCCTCTGCACCTCACAATCCCCCCTCCCCCTCATCACCCACGATATATATATATAATCCACTATTATATAATCCGAAGCTCTTGTGACACTCTCGTCGAACCCTCCCACATCTAGGCTTAGTGCATGCAGAACCGACACCCCTCGGCCCCCCACCCCCTGTACATCCCTACTTAACCAATACCTAACACCCTCCAGTCCCTCACAAAAGTATACTGTATGGAATACCGTCTCATCCTCTCCACAGATTCACCACCTTCCCCCACAATTACCTCTCTGGTTCTTAGTACCTCCCACGACGGCAGTATGCCATGCATAAAACGATACGTTACCTCCCTCACCCTAGGCTTTAACTTCAACTTGCTGAACCTATACAAATACTCTTCCATGCGTACATGGGGAATAATCCCTCAACTGGTACAACAATCCTACACAAAACCCTTATTCGAATTTTCCTGGGTTCTCTAACCAACATTAAAGCCCTCAAAACAGTTTCCATTCCATCAACTCCACACCACCATACAACTTACCCAACCTATCATGTACTTTTTCCATCTGCCCCCTGCACTCCTTCGCACAAAACCTCCCATTTAAGAAACACACATTTAATTCTCCTTCTCAGATCCATCAACCCCCAAACCCCCCCTGGTTCACAGGTAACACTACAACCTCTCACCGCAGCCAATCGCACCTTGAACCCCACAAAAAGTTAAACACCCATCTCAGAATTCCCACAATCACCGTCCCTGTTATTGGGAACATGGCTGCTATGTGCCAAACCTTACTATACAATAATACATTTAATACAATCACTCGTTGCACGAGAGTCAGATGAAGAGGTCGCAATGCACCCAGACGCCCCAGAATCCTTTCCATCAATCTATTTGAGTTTTCCTCTCGAGCAGCGTCCAAGTCTTCCTTATAGATGATACCACAAATTTTTAGAGACCCTGTGTGTTTCGTCACAACATTATAACTAGCCCCCCCTCCACCCAATCACCCAACCCATTGACTTCTCACTATTTACCTGCATCCCTGTTGCATTTCCAAACATTTGCACATCATCCAAAACCCCCAACGCCATCCCCTCTTGAACCAGGACTGTTGCATCATCTAAATATCCTATTATTCCAGGCCACACTTTCCCGACCTCCCCCACACCTCCACTCGTGTTACATACACAACGTTCAACCATTCTATAGAAGGGGTCCTGAATGCAAGCAAACAACATTTGTGATATGGGACACCCCTGCCTAAGTCCCCTACCCATTACAATCTCTTCCACCAAACATCCATTAATCTGTACCCTCATCTTAGCTCCTTTGTACAACGTGGTTACCCAATTAACTATTTCTTCCCCATAACCCTGCCTCCCAAGTATAGCTCCCAATGCTCCCCTGTCCACCCTGTCATAGACTCCCTGCCAGTCTAAAGCCAACAACGCCGCCCTCCCTCCCCCCCCCCTTTTGACTCCACAAAACTTCTCAGTATTCCATGACCTTCAAACATCGACCTTCCAGGCAAACCATACTGCGTTTTCGAAACCACTCTCCCTACCACACATTTAAACCGATTACCCAAGACTTTAGCGAATAGCTTATAATCAGCACATAACAGAGATATAGCACGGTACTCCTTGAGGGTGTGCTGCCCCTTACCCTTCTGGACCAACACTACAACTGCTGTTGCTTGCTTGTCCCCCATCACACCCTTCTCCTTCATCTGATTTAATAACCTACCCATGAAACCCCCTTATCACCTCCCAATGTTGGAGATAAAATTCAGCCAGGAGACCGTCTATTCCCGGTGCTTTGCCCTTCCTCATTCCCCTTAAAGCCAACTCTATTTCCTCTTCCATTATTACCCCCCCCTAAAGCCTTCCTATCACTATTCCCTAAATTACACGTCACATACTCACACACCTTCTCTAAAGCCACATTCCCCACCCTCCCACTTGTCCAATACCCTTCATGGTATTAACCTTGGTAACAAATACCGACAAGTTGCTTACGGGTCTTTCTAAACCAATACCCTTCATACCATTTATCAGCATACACACACATTCCTTTTGTAGTTCGTATCTTCTGACCCACCCTATAACCTCCCACCATCTCATGTACCTCTAACCTCAAAATAGCTGTAACCTGCTGTCTTTGTTTTTGACGTCACAACACACACGCCAATGGCTTGTCTCCCCAAAGCACCTCCTCTACCCATGCTTGCACCCTTACCGCTTGAAACCTTTCATTTTGTAACTCCCTCAGTCTCCCCTTGACCTCGACAATTTCATCCATAGGATAGCTTCCCCCCACAGCCCCCTGCCCATAACAACCCCTTAACCTGCCCTCTAAATAATTTGAAAGTCCATGTTTTGAATCATTGATACGTTTTCCCACCCCTACATGATATTCCTAATCCTTTCCTTTGGCTACACAATCCCACCATTGCACGACATCTTTCATTCCCTGTGCCTCCTCACTAAGTTCCTTCCACAGGACAGAAAATCTCTCTAACCCATCCTCATCACACAATGCACTTATATTTAATTTCCAGTAACTCCTGTATATTTCCGCAAGCACCTCCCACCCAACCTCCACCAACACTGCTCTATGATCCGACCATGCTGCTTCAACAGTTTTGAAAGATCGCACTACAACCCGTGAGAAAGATACACCTATCTAACCTTGCTGCATATCCTCTCCTAACAAACGTATGCTCTGTCTCCGACGCCCCCCTTGAACACGTCCCATAACCTAATATCCCTCATTAAATCCTTAGGGTCAGAGACACATAGCCTGCCCCTTTCGGTTCCACATCAGCCCTCCTAATAACGCAGTTCCAATCACCACCTCGGTAATGCACGGAAAAAAAACACAAGGTTTTCAAACACAAACTCCTGCTTCACCTGCACGTTATTCTCTGCAGGCGCATATTCAGTAATGACGGCCACATGTTTGCCTATCCCCCAACGATCTACACGCAACACCCTTCCCCCTCCCCCCTCCCCCCTCCCCCCCCCTCACTTCTCTGCAAAAGCAAACGGGCTTGCCTTCTAATTAATATACCCCCCCCTCCTTTCAAACGGGCAGATGGCAGGGTTACCACCTGAAACACCGCCACCTCCAACACCCTACCCCCCTTAAAATTATGCTCCTGAAGGAACACAACATCCACTCTAAATTTATTCAGAAACATTCTAAACCATTCTCTCTTTACACTATTACACAGCCCAAATTAACGTTTACTGTCATACACGGAGGCCTATTAAAGTTTCCCCCCCTGCCTCCTCTCTTCACTCTTCCGTTGGGCATCAGAACGTATGGGTCTACTTGTCACCTGCACACTTTCCTTTCTCCCCCCTCTTCTTTTGGTGCCTCCTGTCGTGGCCACCACTACTTCACTTTCTGCCCATATTTGCTTCCCAGGCTGCTGTGCTGGCATTAAGACATCATCTGAATCCGACGCAGTGGCCCTCTTTCTTGTGACAATCACATCCTCCATAGCCTGATCTGGGGATGCCTCACAATGTACCTCAACCTCCACTGTACACTGTTGTAATGATCTCGGTGACACCTCAGTCATGCTGTCACTCCCGTCGTCCGAATAGTTCCCCCTGTTGCTGATGCACCGGGAGCAATCAAACTCGTCTTCTACCACCTTTCAGGTGCAGCCACCTTCTCATGTGGTGACAAGGACTTCAGAACCTCAGCTAATTCCTCCTCAATTTCCAATACTTCCTCCTGAACTTTTTGCTCATCTCAATCCTCTGGAAGTGTCTCTGGGCCAGGTAACTGGTCAAGGGCCTCACCCTCTCCCCCAGCCTTATGCGCCTCATCCACTATCTCGCTCCATAGACGACCACGCTCTCCTTCACGTCGTTGAGCATCACCTGCTTCCTCTAGTGTAGAAGTGGATGCCTCCGCCTAAGGGCCAGGAGCTCGTTGCCTCTTCCCACACGCCGCTCTATGTGATCATATTCCCACATAGTTGGCATGTATGTCTTTGCCCGGAGTACGACACCATGACTGTGTCCTGAATTCCTTTAGGTACACGTAAGACAGTATGGGGTTGTCGCAATGTCATTTCAAAAACTTTTCTGATGTCTGTCTCATCAGCCTCAAAGGGTACATTACACAGTCTGATCCATGTATAATGTCTGGATACATCGATCATCCTCACATGAACAGCTGGTGTTGCATCAAGACATACGTCCTGAAAACGGTTGACCAATGATTCATAAACTGTTGCTGAGAGCAGTTTCACAAAAAATCTACGTGTTTAAGTTCAATGCTACCCTGTACAACTCTCCATCCTGAATGCCATACGTGTCTCTGATGATTTTCGGTAGTAATACCTGGGCTGAAACTGGCGTTATTGCCCCACTGAGAAGTTCAACACCGACAGTGTTGATCCTGCATCTATGACTAAAACGCCATGTTGACTAATGGTAGTTCTCCTGGGCTGACGGCAGAGGTGCAACAAGCACCACCTCACACTACTGCAGTCAGGGAACTGAAGGGTGTTTGCGCAGGAGGTCCACACGGCCCGAGAGCAATGCGAAAATGAATACTTTATTAATATCTGGCAATTTTAGGACAGGGGGGGTTGGAAAATATCCTTTTAATTTCTTCGAAGCTTTGGATGGCTTCTTCAGAACAACTAAGAGGTTCCTTGACCCCCTTTTTAAAATTTAGTCTGTGAGAACTGAAGTCAAATACTTAAATTTGGTACAAAACTTCTGAACAAGTTTACAGATCCAAGGAAACTTCTTAATAACTTTTTGGTAGCAGGGAATGTACTTTCCAAAATGGCTTTAGTCTTATTAGGAAGAGGTGATAAAGTGTTGTCAGAGATAATGAACCCGAGGTATTGTACCTTAGGATAGCCAAGAAAGCACTTCTGTGGCTTGACTGTAAGGCCATGAGTTCTTAGTCTTTTCAAAACGAGCGAACAGTGTAGTTAAATGGTCTTCTCAGACATGCGTCATGATATAAACATTATCAAAATACACTGAGACATTCTTGAGATCAGAAAGAACTATTTCATAAGCCTAATATACGTGGCACACTGGTAATCAAGCCGAAAGGCATTGTGCGATATTGCATTAGACCTCTATGAGTAGGGAAAGCCGTGTATGGTTTTGAGTCTGGGTGTAATGGCACTTGATGGTATGCTTGTGAGATATCTAACTCCGAGAAGAATTTACAGTCATGGAATTTATACAAGTCATGATCGATCACTGGCATGGGTTCTGCATCCCATTCAGTGATAGTATTTAAATAACGAAAATCTTGTGAAAGTCTGTAACAATTGTCGGGTTTCTCAACCATAACAACTGGTGAACAGAAAGCTGATTTCGAAGGTTCAATGATATTTAAGTTTAATAGTTTGTCAGCTTCATTATCAAATGTTTTCGGTAAGTGAACGGGAACAATGTAGATTTTCTGCCTTACTGGTTCATGATCTGACAATTCAATCTTGTGTACAACAGTGGTGGTAAGTCCTGGGATCTCTGTGAATACGTCAGAAAATGTATTTACTGAGGCACTTACCTGAGACCTTTGTTTATTTGATATTTCATTGTTGATGTTGACGTCTGACTTCTTCGGTGAAGGATCATCCATTAAGATATCCAGTAGTTCCTTCGACATTTGCTGCCTGACCACGGTAGAGTGCAGTTGTGTTCTGCACCCCTCTGCTGTTTGTAGGCGAGCTCCCTTGTCAGTTACCTGGCTGCAGTGGTGTGAAGTGGTGCTGTCACGCCTCTGCTAACAATATAGGCGCACTGTGATTGTCAAGATGGCGGTTAGTCTGAGACGCCGGATAAATACTGTAGGCATTGAGCTACTTAGAGGAACGATAGCGCTAGTTCTGCGCAAGTCTTATTGCCAAAGATCACCCGGGAGACATATGGCATACAAGATAGTGACTTGTATGGAGTAGCATTAAATGGAGGCCAAAGAATTTTCATCAAATGCTATCGGCACGGTTTATGAATCGTTAGTCACCAGGTTTCAGGACGTAAGTCTTAGCATCACCCCAGCTGTCAGTGTAAGAATGATATATGTTTCACGGCATTATACGTGGATCAAGTTACGCAACGTTTCCTTTGAGGTGGACGAGGCGGATATCATGAAAGTTTTTGAGACGTATGGGACAGTGCATTATGCTAAACATGGTATGTGGGCGGCAGGCGCCTATGCTGGTTTACGGGAGGGTTCTTTCAACTTCAAAATGACTTTGAGGCACCCAATACCGTCCTATGTGTATCTACAAGAATTCAGGATGCAGGTAATGGTAATGTACCCAGGACAACGACGTACGTGCAGCATATGTGGTGAGTATGATCACATAGTGGCGACTGTGACAAGCAAAGACGTGTGCCTGGACCTCTGGTGGACATCGCACCCCCTGCTTCAAAGGTGGCAGGTGAGGAACAACAATCGGAGAGAAGCGTGGTGTTTTGAGGAGCGAGATAGTGGATCGGGCACACAGGACTGGTGGTGAGTTGGAGTCCACCCCCAGCTGCTGATCAGGTGTCGTCTCCTGTGGATAAGGAGGAGCAGCAATTACAGGAGAAGATTCTTGAGACTGAGGAGGAATTGGTCGAGGTGTTGAAGACTTTGTCACTGCCTGATAGGGACGTTACACCTGAGCGTGGTGTCATCGGAGAGTCATCGCTCCCAGAAAATCAGAGACATGATATTTTGGGATGTGATGGTGGTTTGGAGTCCTCCGTTGAATCATTAAACCATTCTCAGGTGGAGGTCGAGGTTCATCGAGAGGCAACATCTGACCAAGACATGTGTAACAGGACTGTCACGAGAAAGAGGGCGGCTACATCAGATTCTGATGACGTCCTAACACCTGCACAAAGGCCTGGGAAACAGACTGAGGTGAAGTGTGAAGGTAGTGTTGTAGGTGGTGGTAGCCATGAAAGGAGGCACCGGAAGAAGGGGGAGGGAAAGAGAGCACTCTGAAGGTGTCAAACTTAAATTCAAGCTCTGGAGTTGTAAAGACTGATGAGAGGAAGCAGGGGTGGAAACTTTAATAGGCCTTAGGTGTATGTCTGTGAATGTTAAGAGGTTATGTAGCGGTATGAAGAGAGATTGATATCGTAATTTCCTGAATAAATCTAGAGTGGATGTTGTGTTCCTGCAGGAGCACAATTTTAAAGAGGGTAGGGTGTTGGAGGTGGCAGGATTTCGAGTAGTTACCCTGCCATCTCCCCGTCTAAAAGGTGGTGTGGGAATTTTAATAAGGGAGACGAGCCCGTTTGTTTTGCAGAGAAGCGAGGGAGGAGGGGGAGGGAGGATGTTGCATGTGGATGGGTGGTGGATAGGTAAGCTTGTGTCTTTTGTAAGTGTGTATGCGCCGGCAGAAAATAACATACAGGTAAAGAATGATTTTGTGTGTGAGGATCTTGTGTTTTTCTCAAGTGCACTGCCAGAGGTAGCAATAGTTGGTGGGGACTGGAATAGTGTAATCAGGGTGGCTGATGTGGACCCAAAAGGGGCTGGATATATGTCTCTGGCTCTTAGAGATTTATTAAAGGATGTTAGGTTACGTGATGCCTTTGGGGGGGGCAGTGTGGGATACTGAATATACGTTTGTTAGGAGTGGATATGCTGCGAGGCTAGATAGAGTGTACCTTTTTCAGGGAGTGGATGTGAAATCTTTCAGTACTATTGAGGCTACAATGTCGGATCATAGGGCAGTGGTGGTGGAGGTTGGGTGGGGGATGCTTGTGGACATATATAGTTATTGGAAATTAAATGTAAGTGTGTTAGGTGATGAGGAGGGGTTGGAGGGGTTTTCAGTCCTATGGAGGGAGCTTAGTGTGGAAGAACAGGGCGTGGACGACATTGTAACATGGTGGGATAGTGTTGCAAAGGAAAGGATTAGAAAATTTTATGTGAGAGAAGGAAAACGTATTAATAATTTAAAATATGGACTGGCTAAGTTTTTAGAGCATAGGTTACGAGGTTGCTATGGGCGAGGGGTGGGTGGGAATAATTTTCCTATAGATGAAATAGCTGAAATAAAAGGGAGGTTGAGGGTGTTGCAAAATGAAAGGTTTCAAGCTGTAAGGGTGCAGGCAGGGGTGGAAGAACTGCTTTGGGGCGACAAGACATCAGCTTGTCGCCCCAAAGCATCAAAAGCAAAGGCAGGCTGTGACACCTATCCCATGTTTAGAGGTAACGGAGGGTGGTTGGGAAATTTTAGAGCAGGGCAGGAGATATAAACCACGAAGGGGATGCGTGCCTATGAGGAGGCTTGGTGCGAGAATTACTGGAGAAGTGGGGGGTGGGTGACGTGGCGTTAGACAAGGTGTGTACGTATGTGACATATAATTTAGGAAATAGTGATAGAAAAGGGTTTAGATGGGACTATTATGGCAGAGGAAATAGAGAATGCGTTAAGGGGAATGAGGAAGGGGAGAGCTCCGGGTATTGACGGTCTCCCGGTAGAATTTTATTTACAGCATTGGACGTTAATAAGGGAATTTATAGTTAGGTTATTTAATCGTATGAAGGAGGTGGATAAGTTGGGGGAGAAACAGGTAACAGCAATTGTAGTGTTGGTCCCGAAGGGCAAGGGGCAGCCCACGCTTCAGGAGTACCGAGCCATATCGCTGATGTGTGCAGGCTAAGGGTTTTGCAAAACATTTTAGGTAATAGGTTCAAATGTGTTGTGGGGGAGGGTGGTGTCAAATCTCAGTTTGGGTTGCTGGGAAGGTCAATGATTGAAGGACATGAGATACTGAGAAGTTTTGTGGAAGCTAAGGGTGGGGGTAGAGGGGCGGCTATGTTGGCTCTAGATTGGCAGGGAGCATATGATAGAGTGAAAAGGGGAGCCTTGCAGGTTATACTTAGAAGGGCAGGGTTTTGGGGAGGAAATAGTCTAGTGGGTAAATACGTTGTACAAGGGGGCGAAAATGAGGTTACAGATTAATAGGTGTATGGGGAGGGAAATTGCAATGGGTAGAGGCCTTAGGCAGGGATGCCCAATGTCCCAAAACATTGTTTGCATGTTTCAAAGACCCCTTTTATAGAATGGTTGACCGCAGCTTATGTACTCCAGGTGAGGGAAGTGTGGGGGGTGGGAGGGCCTGGGCCCGGGTTTAATTGGATACGTTGACGACACCACTGTTCTCATTCGTGAAGGGATGTCAATGGGAGTGTTGGACGAGGATGTGCAATTATTTGGAAGTGCCACAGGTATGCAGGTAAATTGTGCGAAGTCAAGGTGCATGGGGTTGGGTTCTTGGGTGGGGGGTGTGGGGGGGAGATGTAATGTTGTTAAAGAATGGGCAGTGTCTTTAAAGATTTGTGGTATTATTTATAAGGATGACATGGTTGCGGCGCGGGAGGAAAACTCGGATAGGTTATTGGAAAGGATCGTGGGGCGTCTAGGTGTTCTGAGAACCCAGCACCTAACTCTTATACAGAGAGTGATAGTCATAAACATTTTATTGCATAGTAAGATTTGGCATGTTGCAGCTGTGTTCCCAATTACAGGCAGGGCCAGATTAAGAAGTCTCCGGGCCCTAGGCTATTCAGATTGGAGGGGCCCCTTTGAGTTACAGGTAAGCGATGCGACCCCTTCCAGCTTGGGGGTGCGGGTGGGGGGTCGGTGTGAGCCTGTTTAAGGTCTAATTAAATACATTCTGGCTATTTAGATTAAATTTAATAGGGAAAGTACATCAAGACAACCAAAACCATTTACCAACAGCCATTATAACTATCTTGTTAAATCATGCATTTTAAAGAGAATAAACTCAAGAAATCATAGTATTACTAGATTAGGCTATTAAAGTAGTGACATCATGAACCTATTATATTCAGCATAACACTACAGCATATTTTCCCTTTATAAATCACTGACCATTATTGTTATCATTGCATCATGTATAAGACTATGAAATCGTATAAACTCAAGAAAGTAAAGAATTGTTTATATAACAAAAAATGAATGTTCTCCTTCACAGTTAGTAGGTGGAAGTGTTAGGTAAAGGCAATACACTATGTCAACATTAAGGAAGGTTTCTGAGATACCTGATTTCTCAAATGGTTCAAAGCAGCTGTTCTGATGTAAACAAAGGCGTGTTGAGTGTTGCCATCTATGGTTAGGTTTATTTATTTTTATTTCATTTTATTTCATTATTTATTTTTGTTTTGATTAATTTTTAAAAATAAATTTTACTCTCCAAACACTTGAACTTTTTAGGTAGGGACCCCTTTGCACTTGCACCATGTGCGCAGTCTTGGATGAGCCCCCGAACCCTTGGACCATGGGGCCCCCAAATGCACAGGGCCTAGGCAAATGCCTAGTTTGCCCATGCAGTAATCCGGCCCTGATTTCAGGGACAGCGATTGCGGGGATTCTAAGACAGTGTACAAATTTTTGTGGGGTTAACGTTGTGATTGGTTAAGGAGGGAAGTTGTAATGTTACCTGTAAGTCAGGGTGAGTTTGGGTTGATGGATCTGAGATGGAGGGCTAAATGTGTGTTTATTAAATGGAAGTGTTGCATGAGGGTGTGAACGCAAGGCAGTTGGGAAGGATTCACGACAGTCTGGGTATGTGGTATCGAGGAATGGAGTTGAGGGAATGCGAAATCGTTTTGAGGGCTCTGATGTTGGTTAGGGAACTGAGAAAGGTTCGTATATGGGCTTTGTGTAGGTTACTTGTAGGTAGGTGCGTTGTCCAGTTGAGGGTTTATTCCCCATATATGCGTGAAGAGTATTTGGTTTAGATTTAGTAAAATGAAGTTAAACCCTCGGGCGCATAAGGTGATGTTTCGTTTTCTGCATGGGATCCTTCCGTCTGGTGAGATACTACAAAACAGACAGGTAGTAGAGGGTAGGAGGTGTGGTATCTGTAGAGGGGATGAGACTACGTTCCATGTAGTTTACTTTTGTGAAGGGCTAGAGGAGGTTAGGTGCTGGTTAAGTAGGTTGGCACAGAGGGTGGGGGGCCGTGGGGTGTCGGTTTTGCGTGCTTTAAGTCTAGATATGGGTGGGTTAGACGAGGGTGTCATAAGAGCTTTAGATTATATCATAGTAGATTATATATATATATGTCGTGGGTGATGAGGGGGAGAGGGGATAGCGAAGAGAGAAGGAAGGTTCTTGCGATAACGTTCTATCAAACGATGTGTCGTAACAGAGATTTGTATGGGAGGAGGTGGGATCAGGATTTCTCAGAAGGGTATAGAATGCTAACATTAGGGATTCTCGTAAATCTGTGAATGATAATGAGTGAGTGAAGGGGTTTTCATAGGTTGGAGGGAGTCAGGGGGTCACAGCGGGCTCGCCTATTAGGGGGGTCGTGAGAGTATTGTGAATGTGGGTTTGGAATGGTTTCCTGGTTCTCATTGAGACTTTGTGGCATCCAAGTGTGGACGTAGAGCTCATGGTCTCGTTATGATCGATATAACACTTTTCAGAATATAGGTATAATATCCAGGTTTTTTTTATGTATTATTTTGATGTGTGTCAGTTTGTATGACACGACTCTTGAGTAGTAAGTTCTTTGCGACATGAAGTGTGTTTTAGTTTGTATTTATATTACGTGTGGGTTTTTGCATGATGAGATATACTTATATATGTTTTGCTTGGTGCATACAGTGCTTTGACTAATGTGGTTTTGTGAAACTTTTTGCATGTATGTGTGTGTGTGTTGTGTGTGTGTGTGTGTGTGTGTGTGTGTGTGTGTGTGTGTGTGTGTGTGTGTGTGTGTGTGTGTACTCACCTAATTGTACTCACCTAATTGTGGTTGCAGGGGTCGAGGGCTCAGCTCCCGGCCTCGCCTCTTCATGATCGCTACTGGATCCTCTCTCTCTCTGCTTCCTGAGCTTTGTCACACCACTTCTTAAAACTATGTATGGTTCCTGCCTCCACTACTTCACTTGCTAGGCTATTCCACTTACTGACAACTCTATGACTGAAGAAATACTTCCTAATGTCCCTGTGACTCGTCTGAGACTTCAGCTTCCAGTTGTGACCCCTTGTCCCTGTGTCCCCTCTCTGGAACATCCTATCTCTGTCCACTTGTCTATTCCCCCCAGTATCTTGTATGTCGTTATCATGTCTCCCCTGACCTTCTGTCCTCCAGTGTCGTCAGTCCGATTTCCCTTAACCTTTCCTCATACGACATTCCCTTGAGCTCTGGGACTAGCCTTGTTGCAAACCTTTGTACTTTCTCTAACTTCTTGACGTGCTTGACCAGGTGTGGGTTCCAGACTGGTGCTGCATTCTCCAGTATGGGCCTAACATACGCAGTGTACAGTGTCTTGAACGATTCCTTATTAAAGTATCGGAACGCTATTCTCAGGTTTGCCAGGCGCCCGTATGCTGCAGCGGTTATTTGGTTGATGTGTGCCTCCGGTGATGTGCTCGGTGTTATGGTCACCCCAATGTCTTTCTCCCTGAGTGAGGTCTGTAGTCTTTGTCCACCTAGCCTATACTCTGTCTGCGGTCTTCTTTGCCCTTCCCCAATCTTCATGACTTTGCATTTGGCTGGATTGAATTCGAGAAGCCAGTTACTGGACCACATGTCCAGCCTGTCCAGGTCTCTTTGCAGTCCTGCCTCATCCTCGTCCGATTTAATTCTTCTCATCAACTTCACGTCATCTGCGAACAGGGTCACTTCAGAGTCTATTCCTTCCATCATGTCGTTCACATATATCAAAAATAGCACTGGTCTAGAATGACCCTGTGGGACCTGCTCGTAACAGGCGCCCACTGTGATACCTCTTCATGTACCATGACTCATTGCTGCCTCCCTGTCAGGTATTCCCTTATCCATTCCAGTGCCCTCCCTTTTATGTGCGCCTGATCCTCCAGCTTCTGCACTAATCTCTTGTGGGGAACTGTGTCAAAGGCCTTCCTGCAGTCTAGGAAAACGCAATCTACCCTCCCCTCTCTCTCGTGTCTTACTTCTGTTACCTTGTCATAAAACTCCAGGAGGTTTGTGATACAAGATTTGCCTTCCATGAACCCATGCTGGTTTTAATTTATAATCTTGTTCCTTTCCAGGTGTTCGACCACTCTCCTCCTGGAGTTTACCTGGAGAGAGTTCCGGGGGTCAACGCCCCCGCGGCCCGGTCTGTGACCAGGCCTCCTGGTGGATCAGCGCCTGATCAACCAGGCTGTTGCTGCTGGCTGCACTCAAACCAACGTACGAGCCACAGCCAGCTGATCAGGAACTGACTTTAGGTGCTTGTCCAGTGCCAGCTTGAAGACTGCCAGGGGTCTGTTGGTAATCCCCCTTATGTGTGCTGGGAGGCAGTTGAACAGTCTCGGGCCCCTGACACTTATTGTATGGTCTCTTAACGTGCTTGTGACACCCCTGCTTTTCATTGGAGGGATGGTGCATCGTCTGCCAAGTCTTTTGCTTTCGTAGTGAGTGATTTTCGTGTGCAAGTTCGGTACTAGTCCCCTCTAGGAACTTCCAGTGAAGATAATCCTGTACTCTCCCGCCAGCATTCCAGGAATCCAGGTTAGGAACCTCAAGCGCTCCCCAGTAATTGAGGTGTTTTATCTCCGTTATGCGCGCCGTGAAAGTCCTCTGTAACATGTTCTAGGTCGGCGGCAATTTCACCTACCTTAAAAGGTGCTGTTAAGTCCAGCAATAATCCAGCATAGATAGAACAAGTACCTGAAGATGTCTCATGGGACTTGGCCGCCTGTTTTGAAGGTTCTCTTATCCATCCTTCATTTTTCTATCAGATGCGATTGATACAATGTTATGGTCCTTGAAGGTGGAGATCCTCCGACATAATCACTACACCTCCCAGCACTTTGACGTTGGTGTTTCGCTCTATTTTGTGCCACAATTTGTTTTTGTACGCTGAATGAAGATTAATTTCACCATGTTTACCATATATCTGAGTAATTGAAAATTTCTCATCGTTTGAACTTCAATATTGTTTTTTCTGCGCCCACTGAAAGATTTGGTTGATGTCCGCCTGACCTTTCAGTGTCTCTGCAATGGAGACACTGTCATGCAGATTCGGGTGTCAGCGGCAAAGGAAGACACGGGGCTGGGCTGACATCCATGTCTATGTCGGATTATGAGATGAGGAACAAGATGGAGCGAGTACTGTGCCATGGGAACAGAGCTTTTCACCGTATCTGCCTCGGACTTTAACTCTGTTGACGACTACACTCTGTGTTCTGTTAGTGTGGAAATTATAGATCCATCGACCGACTTTTCCTTTATTCCTTTAGCACGCATTTGTGCACCATTACGCATGGTCACACTTGTCAAGGCTTATTGCAAATCCTGTATATACTACATCTGCATCCTTTTTTGTCTTCTAGTGCTTTTAGGACCTTGTCATAGTAATGTATTTAAGGTATGTTTAAGTATGTTTTAAATAATTGACCCACCTGATCAGATCAGATCGACTGGTCCGAACCCTTGACTGGTCCGAACCCTTGACTGGTCCGAACCATTGACTGTCCGAACCCTTTGACTGGTCCGAACCCCCACACTTTTTATTGAATTGGGGGTCCGATCCCTTGACGGGTTTCAACGGTTTTCGTTGGACAATAAAGCAGACTGTAAACGGATGGGGTTGTATGCACCCTATAACACAAACATTAAAAATCAGGAACAAGACGGAAACAGCTGTCCAAATCATACAAAAGCAGTTAGAAACAGAAAAACAAAATAGCTAGAGCTCATTTAAGGTTATTTAATAGAATCTTTCAAGAGGGTGCTAGTAGAATTGCAGTAAACAACCATTCAAATCATTATGAAGCTGTGTGTAGCCCTGTGGTCATCAAACAAACGGGCATTTACATGGATAAAAAGTCATTTTTGTGGAAATTGGTGTCACCGCCCTTGGCAGTATCCCAGAACAAAGCTACCATCAGTCTAAAAACAGAGAAGTGTTTTTGGGAATGCCCAATGAGGAAAATCTGCTGTTTGACTAAAATCACAAGGGTATTAAAAGAGAACAACATCAAAGCTAGCTGCTTTCATAGAAAACCTGGAAGCTTTCTACCACAGGATGGGAACATAAAAAGTCTGGGCTGACATGGACGCCCTTGATACTGGCCATGTAGTCTACAAACTGTAAGGCTGGAGGTGATGTTCCTGGTAGTCAGTAAATGTGGGCGATATGCCTGACCCTGGCGACAGTAATGGTGAAGCGGGAGGGCTGTCCTGGAGACATAATGGTGAAGCTGGAGGTGCTGTTCTCCTGGGAGACAGTAAATGTGAAAGCTGGAGGTGCTGTCCCTGGGAACCAGAATGGTGGAAGCTGGGATGCTGTCCTGGGAGACAGTAATGGTGAGGCTGGAGATTTTTATAACCAGGTAGTCGGGAATTATACGCAGGAAAGGAATACTATAAGTGACCTCATAGGGGACAGAGCCATAGTAGGGAAACAAGTGTTGTCAAAGATAAGATAAAACAATATTTCAAACATAAATACGCAAGGAAATACAAACAAGAGACTCCAATAGCAATAGTGATATGTAATTACCAAAAACAACTGGTGGGAGCTCCATTGTGGTGCTAGGGCGGATAGAAGTAAGACAGGGACAACATGCACCAACAGGGACTACAGTCACAGAAACCAAGGAGCAATAGCCGGAAACCAAGCCTGTGCACATACTATGATACTTGGTATCTGCTGCATGGAAATCTGGAAAAACAGATGGGACCGGCAACTATGACCACCCAAGAAAATCATTGCCCCATATGACAACAGGAAAATGCAAACTCCCTTCCTGTAAGCTATTTCACCCTGAACTGTGTAACTCTTCATACTGGAAAGACTGTGCTATAACTTAACATTGCCAGGCATAAGACCATCTAAAAGGGACAAAAAGAGACTAAACATCCAGGCCTTGGGAAAACTGGGTAGCCCCCCGGACACTCAAGAGGAGAGGATTTTTAGTGCCAGGAAGAGGAAAAAAAAACGGCAGGAATTGGCAGAAATCCGGGTTAAACACCAAATCCAGTAATTCCTGGAGTGGAACCTACAGTCATGGCCTCCACGCCAAACCAAAACACATACAGGATACTAATGCCGGAAAAACTCCCCCCCATACCAACATACCACCAGTCCGTAACAGTCTCTTTGGTGCAAATATACAAAGGTCTAAATGCCAGCAACAACAACAAAAACCTTTCATCCATGAGTGCGTTTGCAGAGCAAAGACAATGTTCGCGGGGGGGGGCCTATTTTTTTTTTTTCACTGAGACCCACATAAAGTATCACTTTGAACAACGAAATAAGGAAACCAGGTTACACCAATACAAGTTTAAGTTTTTAGTTTAATATGTTAATTATGCACCACCATACCCATCCTGTGGCGGTAGTCAAAAGATTACAGAGGTACATAATTGTCCCAGGACTGGACTCCAAAGTTTGATAGCTGAGCAGTTACAGAGGTAATGAACCACAATTTACAAAGGTATGAACTCACAATTTACAAAGGTAATTGAAACTCCAGGTAAGTCTGTCACAATCATGACAAGTTACAAAAGGTAATAACAGATACAGAGGTAAGTAATGGGTCCAGGGACGGGCCCCCAAAGTTTTGATAGCTGAACTAGGTACAAAGGGAATGAGCTCACAAGTTACAAAGGTAATGAATTCTGTAGAATGGTTACTTACGTTTATACTTTGGCTACAATCATGAACAAATTATAGAGTAATGAGCAATTCACACTTCCACACCCGGTCACAACTGTAATGAGTTATTGGTGCAAATATTGATTGTTGAGTCACACACAACCACACACACACACACACACACACACACACACACACACACACACACACACACACACACACACACACCACACCACACACACACACACTTTAGTTTAATATCTTTATGCACCCCATACCCATCCTGTGGGCGGTAGTCAAAAGATTACAAAGATACATAATGGGTCCAGTGACTGGACCCCAAAGTTATGATAGATGAACTAGTTACAAAGGTAATGAACTCCAGGTAGATCTGGTCACTAATCATGGCAAGTTACAGAGGTAATGAATCAGATTCACTCCTATACATGGTTACAGTCATGAACAAATTACAAAGTAATGAACCACTGATACGTCCACAACCTGGTCACAATTGTAATGAGTTATAAATACAAATATTAAGTGGATCATACACCCACACTAGCGCCGCGCGCACATACACACACGAGGGCGCACGCACGGACATGTGCACACGACGTACAAATATATGCATAACACACAAGACGCACACCCACACACACACACCCACACACACACACACCAACACCCACACACACACACACCCTCACACACACCCACACACACACCCTCACACACACCCACACACACACACCCACACACACACACACACACCCACACACACACACACACACCCACAGATGATGGAATATGTGGCAACAAAGTGCAAGGAGGCAGAGGAAAGTTTTGTTCCCAAGGGAAACAGAAATAATAGGAAGACCAAAACGAGTCCTTGGTTTACCCGAAGGTGTAGGGAGGCAAAAACTAAGTGCAACAGAGAATGGAAAAGGTACAGGAGGCATAGGACCCAGGAAAACAAGGAGATTAGTAGAAGAGCCAGAAACGAGTATGCGCAGATAAGGAGGGAGGCCCAGCGACAGTATGAAAACGACATAGCATCGAAAGTCAAATCTGACCCGAAACTGCTGTATAGCCACATTAGGAGGAAGACAACAGTCAAGGACCAGGTGATAAGGCTGAGGAAAGAAGGTGGAGAACTCACAAGAAACGATCAAGAGGTATGTGAGAGCTCAACACGAGATTTAAGGAAGTATTTACAGTAGAGACAGGAAGGACTCTGGGGGGACAGACCAGATGGGGACACCAACAAGGAATACACCAACAAGTGTTGGACGACATACATACAGATGAGGAGGAGGTGAAGAAACTGCTAAGGGACATCGATACCTCAAAGGCAATGGGACCGGACAACATCTCTCCATGGGTCCTTAGAGAGGGAGCAGATATGTTGTTGCGTACCACTTACCACAATCTTCAACACATCCCTGGAAACTGGGCAACTACCTGAGGTATGGAAGACGGCAAATGTAGTTCCCATTTTCAAAAAAGGAGACAGAAAAGAGGCACTAAACTATAGACCTGTGTCATTGACGTGTATAGTATGCAAAATTATGGAGAAGATTATCAGGAGGAGAGTGGTGGAGCACCTGGAATGGAACAGGAGTATAAATGCCAACCAGCACGGATTCACGGAAGGCAAATCCTGTGTCACAAACCTTCTGGAGTTTTATGATAAAATAACAGAAAATAAGACAAGTAGAGAGAGGGGTGGGTTGATTGCATCTTCTTGGACTGCAAGAAGGCCTTTGACACAAGTTCCTCACAAGAATTAGTGCCGAAGCAAGCATCAGGGGCTATAAAAC